>CAVNYN010281513.1:0-52829 GCA_963692815.1 Nyctanthes arbor-tristis
ATTTCATAGACATGTCGTTTATATTGACAACTAGTCATTATCCCCTTTTAAATTCATCACATGAAACCATTTATATACATACATATATATATATATATATCAAAAACCCACTTAAGCATAATGTAAAATTCCACTTACCTCTTGAAATCAACCAAAGTCGAAAAGTCCAAATTGGTTAAACGCTCACTTCCTTAATTCGTGACTGGATCCCGTTCATTGCTCTCTCTCTCTCTCTCTCTCTCTCTCTCGGGCTCAATTGGCTACTTCCCGGCTCCCTTTTCTCGGTCTCTCTCTCTCTCTCTCTCTCTCTCTCTCTCTTTCTTGTTTCTTTGTTTCTTTTTTTTTTCTATTATATATATATATATATTTATGTAATGCCAATTGGTTCCAATCCTCATGAGAAGCTTCTGGACCCGCTTTGATTTCTCTGCATTTCATGTTTTTTTTTAACACTTTAATCCTTAATTTTGTGTGCGTATTTAATTGGGTCCTCATTTTTCACTCTATAACATGGAACGAAATATCAGGAAAATTGGGATGTCACAATGTTACATTTTCCAGTTTTGAGTCGTTTCTTTGTTTTACATTTTTTTTCACATTTTATAGGCTCAACCCTATGTAGAGCTTCTGGACAACCTATTATTCACATTTTCGTTCCTTGTATGGTTCTTAGTTGTACTTGAATAAAAAGAATTGAGTTCTTTTCTTGAGTTGAATTCATATTATGTGTGTTTTTGCGTGAGATCGCTTGAGTATAGGTTTTTATTCGAAAGATGTCTAAACATCTCCTACATATGGTTGTCCTTCTTAATTTTTCTTAAGTGTGCTTCATTATGGAAACAACTTTAGTGCTCTTGGCCAATTAAGAATCTACATATGTGTTGGGAAATTAAATAACAAATTAAGACCCTAAAACCCAATGGTGAGTTTATGATTGGTTTGGAGCACTGAGTTTGGTACTTCTGGAGCATTGAAAGTTTTCTCGCGCCATTATTCAGAAACTTCTGTTAAGGGCTCTACCCGTGTAGCGCATAAGTGAAAATCTACTTAGGAGTACTTAGGAATATTAATTGATATTTACACCACATTAAAATTACATTTTTATCCAATATAATATAGCAAATACACAAATAAAATAAAATAAGGCATGTGTGTTGCACATTCTCAAATTCATTTTGGTATTTCTTCACAACATCATAGACAGCACCATCAACATTTCCCGCTCTTTCCTGAAAAGCACCAGGTGTGGTGGGCAGTGAAGTGCAGTGAGGTGGCAAGGGTGAGTTTGGCATCAATTAGTTTCACATAAGTTTCTTAGTTTCTTCACAATCAAGAACCCAAAACACAAGATTCCTAGAGTTTCCGATAATGCTATGACAGGGTATAAAACCCAGAAAAAGAGGCAAGTAGTCTATAACACTGTACGGCTATACCAAGGGCAAAGCCGCTTCTCGTAACTCTATCGTGTTGATTTTTTTAGTTAATCATTGTAATTTTCTCATTTTCATGTTGTTTGTTTGGAAAATGATAAAATTATTGATAATCTGTAAGAATTACCTAAATTACCTCTAAGCTTTATCTAATAAAAATCTATTTGACCTAGTTTCATTCCAGAATCCAAATAGCTATTAATAGATATGTTGTATTCCTAATTTAAGTTCTTGAATACAATCAAGTATATATGTGTGAAGTCAACCATTAAAGACAAATATATAGAAAATTATCCATATTTAGAATCTGTGGTCATTAGGCCGTTTGGTCAATAAAGGTCAACGGTCGTAAAACCTTGAAAGCAGGTCCCGCGCCTACTGAGTCCAACGACCTAATAGGCCCTAGGATCTGAGGACCTTAAGGCCTGGCCGAACTCAGTGACCTGGAGGGCTTACCATTGCCTATAAATTCCACGCCTCAGCGTTCAGGTCGCCAGGTCGCTACGCCTTTAAGGTTGCAAGGTCTTAACCCATAAAATACCAGCTAAACAGCAGACATGCAAGGCTTTATCAGTTGCAACTGATGGGACTTCAACATTATATGCAGAAGTGGTGGTAACTTGCCATATACAGAGTTTAGACAGCAGCTAGTCAAAAAGTGAGGGCTTAATCTCAGTTGATTTGACCTTTATGCCACTCCTATAGGCCCAACAATAAATACATGCAATCATTGCCCCCATGTAAATGTATGCTATAAATAGAGGCAAATAATACTGAGAGGGGTTTCAAGTTCTTCATTCTACCCTTTCTTGTCTTCGGCATATTTATTCTTCTTCATTTATTACAAACGTTCCCTGCCTTTTACATTTACTGTCCAAATCGATTCAAATACAAATTTCCGGCGTAAACAAATTTCGTTTGCTGAGTCTAAAGTCAGAATTTGATGTCAACAAATTGGCACTGTCTGTGGAAAACGATACAAAAAGCTTGGCAAGAAAACTAGTCTCTGGCTAAAAACTAACCTTTGGTGAAAAAAGATGACTCAAAAAAAGATGACTCAAAGACATTCTCAAAGCTAAAGAACAAGAAGTAGTGATGTGGGACTGCCTCCTGGATTCAGAAGTCAGAGGAGTACAGTAGCCGCTAGACCTTCACAATCGGCCGCCGAATAAAAAACAAAAGCGTTATGATGGCGGATAGAGGCTCTCTCCCAAGAAATCTGGTACCTGTAGCGGCAAAACCCGTTGATTTCCCTGTGAAACATGGCAAAATCCTCCCACAGCGACTCTTTATGGGGAGTCAAAAAAATAGAAAGATCCTCCACAAAGGTGAATCCTCCGAGAGAATATGTCGGAAGAAGGTTGAGTTTCACTCCAACTCAAGCCTTTAGTCAACCAACTCCCAACGCATGAGCTCAACCGACCCATTCTAGATGAGTAGGAGGTCCTCTAAGGCCGAGGTCACCGAAACCCCCATGGTAGAAAGAAAGAAGATAGAGAAGGAGAAGCCCAACACCTACTTCTCACTATAGTTATATATCAAGTTCGCTACCAAGGACCCCTCAAAGTTAACAGTCAGCTCCTCAGCAAGCCCACCCTAGACGAATTGAGGAAACACCTCAACGACATCAAGCAGAAATAGTTTGGAGGAAAATGAGCTGACGACCTATAGGGGAGAGCCTCTCTTTGTCCCTTCTATTCGAGAGGCTATCATGCCGTTAAAGATTAAGCTTCTCCAGATTGGAACTTATAGCGGTGAAACATATCCTATTGCTCACCTCCATAGATATGTGTCCTGGATAGAGCTCCAAAACGCGATGAGAGCTATAATGTGTAAAGCTTTTACACTTACTCTGCAAGGGAACTCAAAGATCTGGTATGGAGACTTAGCTCCGAATTTTGTGTACAGCTAGGAACAACTCTCATCAGAATTTGCAATACAATTAATGGGATCCAAGGCTAGGGCAACCCCCAAGGAGATGCTTGGGATGATTAAGCAAGGAAAAAAAACAACCACTCAAGAGCCACCTAGACCGTTTCAACAGGCAGGTTATGATAATGGAGAAGGTGGTGGATGAGTCGCTATACCCACTTTTAGTGGGCAATGCATGAGGACCTCCCAACCACTTGCAAGGAACCACTGAGGTGAGCTGAAGAGTATATAAATGCAGAGGAAGCTATAAAAGGGCGTTCCGATCTGAGAAGCCAAATAAAGACGAGAAGATTGATCAGAAAATAAAAAAAGATCAGTGGAGAAACGAAAGGCTGCTTGCATCCAGGCCTTTCACCAAGCTCAACGCCTCCGTTGAGTACATCTTCAGCCTTCTCCAGAATGATCCAATTCTGTCTTAGGTAAAACCCATAAAGAAGCCTATGAAGAACATTGATCAGTCTAAATATTGCAAGTATCACAGAGCTGTGGCCACGACACAGACGAATACAGGCACCTAAGGTAAGAGATCGAGAAGCTAATTAAACAGGGATACCTGGGTGAATATATAGAAAATTTCTAAGGGCAGGACAAATAAGCTCGACCCCTCTTATTACAATATTTGAGCGATAACAAAGGGCCATCGGTTGCTTTGCGATAATATGCAGATGAGTACTTCTAGATAAGTATGGAAGATACATCTTATATTTCAATCGGAAATGTTAGTCCGGAGCTAAGAACAAAGGTTGGCATTTTATTCTATCGAGGCTCATTTGTTGTTACTCTAACTCTATCGAGTAAGTGATTTATCTTGTTCGTCGAGACTAGTTGAGGTCATAAGTAATAACATTGATATACTTGGAGATAAATATATTGGATTGGACCATTGTGTGAATTTAATTCCAAAGCATAACCGTGCACGTGAATTAAAGTTCCACATGACTGTCATACGGTTCGTCTGAATCTATCTTAGATAGGTTCTGTTATAGAGCAATCTTAAGGAACTTAAATATGGCATGAGTGAGACTGAATAAATATTTGGTCAATACACTCTGTATGTTGGGAACCGGAAGAGAGTGAAATAATGGAATACGTGCTGCGAGAGGAATCCATTACTCTTGAATAAAGAGTTAAATGATCTGCTTAAATTAATAATCTATGAGTATGATTTCAGGAATCTAACGTTAGTATTCAGCAAATCATACTAAATAGAAATCATAGCAGTAATGATTGAGAGTTAAGCAAAGCGTATAATTAATTAGGTGATACGGTCAAGTGCATGCCTAATTAATTATCGGATCATAAGATAGGGACCAACTGTTAGATTGATAAGTCAAGAGGATAATTAATTTCAGAATTAATTATTTTAGTTCCTGTGATTATTTATATAATTAGGAGTTGCAATAATTCGTCTTTCGTAGAGTGTACGAATTATTAATAATTAAATCAGATAGTCTGGACCAGTTTGACTAGATTTAATTATTGGGAGCCTAATTATGTAAATCTGATTGGGTTCCTCGGGAAGCTTTTAGAATGTCAAAGAGTTCCTTGGAAAGGAATTCTAGGGTTTGCACAAACCTACTAGGAATAGAACTCTCCTGTCTTGCAAGACACGAAAGAGCCTAGGATTTTTCCTATAAATAAGGGAAGCAGAGATCTTATTTCTTATTCCCAGGAAGAGCCGCGCCCCCTACAACATTCTTGTAGAGAATTAATTCTCTACTATTCGGCTCTTATGTTGGGCTTTGGAGAATTCCTAGTGGTGCCACTCGCTGGTGCAATCCAAGACTAAGAAGTATTCCAGAGAAGATCCAAGGGTTGAGAGCTAGCAGTTCTTGCCAGATTGTTTGGGGGATTAATTGCTTATCAAAGTTATATTCCTTTGCACTCTCTTTAGGCAATTAATCGTGACATTCTTATATTGAATCAAACATCCATATCGATCTTGCTTTAAAGAAAATAAATGAAATTATTGCAATTCTTTTTCATGTTTCCAACATTTTTAGCATGTGTATGCTTGCTTGAAACCCAAGAATTTCAAACTTAAGCAACTTCTAAGATTTCTAGTTTGTATAGTCTTCGACTTACCATGTTTAACTAGCAGTAACTTCTATGCATGACAGGTTCTATTTGTATAAAGAAAGTTTATGACTTTATGGTAAACCAATATTCTACTTTCCTTGTATTTATTTCCTACATGTATATGGTAACTTTGATTCTCGACTTGCACAAGAATTCGAAGACTCTCTTATATATAAGTATTCTCTCTTGTAGGTTGGGTATCACATCGAGTGGAGCATTCCTTTAAGCATTATTCTTAGAACTCGACGCAAACAAAAGAGCAAACACACCCATACCCGCGAGAGTTAATTCTTGCAACTGTGCTTATACACTTCTAAAGTTGTGTGTAGCTTGGCTACCCTTCATAGTGCGTTGGTAGGCGGCCAACATAAGTACGAGGGACTATCTACACAAAGGTTGAAGACATTTAGGAGGTCTTGTTTCCAAAGATGTATTCAGATGATCTCTAGGAAGCATGATGTAAGTTCCCGTATGAGTGTGATAGCAAGAGAAGATGAGCAACGCACGTAGTCACATGTTAAAAGGCATAAAGAGGGAGTTCCTTTGATAAGTTTTCCTTTTGAATATTTAGTGTATATTGTGATATCACTAATTATCTCGAGCTGTACTAAACTCTTATCTGTGATAGTGGATCAGTTGTCCCATGGCAAGCATGCCCGCAATTTTTCCCATTTTGGGTTTCTACATCAACAATTCTGGTGTTGATTCTAAGATTATTTTTTTGCACTAGATTACGTGTTACTGTTCATATTTGACGGACCAGTATATATCCTACCTGGCTTACACATATTATATCTCTAACTCAATCTAAATATATCCTATCGTACTTAATCAGACTAATTACAAATTGATTTATTACTATTTGTGTTACTGTTAATTATCTGTGTTCTTTGCTGTATTGATACAAAACTTACATTGAGTAATTATTAATCAGATAATTAATTAAGTAGGTCTAGGTGACTCATTTTTCAACATTAGGTATAAAAATTGCTGACGTGTTCAATTATTATTGGAGGGACAGCAAAGAGGACAGTCTTGTGGGACAGTAGATCTTCACCCTTGAATATGCCCCAATATTGTGTGATACACTTAAAAGAATCATGTGAATAACATTGAGTTTATAGTATTTGTCGTGCATATATACACACACACACACACACTAATAAAGATGCTTCTTGCTTTATCTTGTAGTCTTTATGAAAAGTGCAATTTGCTTAAAACTATTTGAAGAGGCGAATGCCAATTAACAGCTATCAATTATGTTTGAAAGAAAATACAGAGGAGAATTGGAACGTCAAGAAGTTTTCATGGCTTCCACTAACTAGAAACATTTCGCATTTTAGTATAATATTATTCATTATGCCATGTTTGTAAATGGTCGTAGGAAAATGCACTGATTCAAAGCTTTGCCGATATGATGCCTTTTATCAATTACTGATGTGAAACTTTTAGTAACAGTTTTTAATTGATGAGTTTATCTACTTTCACATAAAAACAAAGATACAATTACGACTAAATTACTTGCGTTACATAGCCTATACGAGTGTATAAAAGAAACCTATAGGTCTAATAGAAAATATATGTTGGCCTTACACAGATTCTATATAGGGCATAACAGTTCTTTTTTTTTTTGAATTTTTGGAAAATTATAGTTCAAATTTGCCCCAAAAAAAGAACCGCAAAATCGGAATTAGGTCAACTGGTTTGCAGTTCAATTGCAAAAAAGCCCAATTTTCGACCTAATTTTTTGGAATGTGGTTTTGACAATCAACCACACCAGTTTTTGGACCGTTTTTGGTTTTTCCGATTGAACTGGCTAGTCTGGTATGATTTTACAATATCAATTAACGCATCTTCATAGTAGAAACGAATTAAAAACACATTTTTGTGGAAGAAGAAATGAATTAGTATATCAATAATGTAAGCTTCAACGAAACTTTATAGAGAGAGAGAGAGAGAGAGAAAAGGGACTTTTAAAAGACTATTTTATTGTTGGGGTGGTTTCTTTGTAGGAGACTCAATTATTTTCAAAAACTTTTCATTATTATACTATGAATAATTATATTCACGCCATAATTTTTGTCAATAGCACCATATTTTTTTTTTTTTGAAGAAAAAATGGCACCACATTTTAATTACTCTACATCTATAATTTTTGTTAATTTTTTAACTATGATAATAAATTTTCTCATCATATTTATAAAGAAATTTCTTAAATATCGTAGGGAAAACCTATAATTTTTATAGGACAGATCATCCATCCATTTCTCTAATTTCCCAAAATTATACTTCAATTTTATCACTGAAACGGAAAACTTAACAATCATATATTATTTAATAGCAAGATTCACGGAAATCAAAGTTCAATCTATGTACAAGTGGATCTTATCATGTGGTTAAGGGCTAAAGGAAGTCAAGACTTAATGACGGGATTAATGCCATAATTTTATAGGTCAAGTTCAAATAAAAGAAGCATTGAAAATTGGGTTTGATTTGGACGCCAAATGGTCAAAAGAAATCCTTTTAATTGAAATAGGGGCCAATAATGAAAAAAATTTGGAGTTTGAAGCTTAAAAGAGCATAAAATTAATTTCTGGGTCGATCTGTAGGGAATTAGAAATTCAGGGGCTTTGGTATAATTTTTGGGAAAAAATCTAGATTTTAGATGCCATGCGTCGGCACCCGTGGGCAACACCACCTTCTGCCTAGATAGAAGGCATAGTGTGGCCGCACCACTGAAGTGGTGAGCCCACACCTATTTTTCTGTCCCAAACTGAGTGCACGGTGCAGCCATACCGTTGAAATGGTAACAGTAACTCCTTCCTTTGAATTTTTGGCTCCTTTTTGTCCTCTTTTTCTCCATTTTTTTGTAATTATTTTGATGCCAAAACATACTCTAATATGAATAAAGGCCATATGACATCTTTTAAGGTTATCTTAATACTTGGAACCAAATTGAAAATAATCATCTTTCTCATCCATTTTTCCTTGTCTTCATTGCATTGGATGGAGTTATCAATGGTTGGTTTCCTTGGTAAATTAATCCTATATTTTAAATGCTCTTCTCTATTCTTTTGTTAGTGTTATTTTCTTGCTTAAATTCAAGATTAACACCTTCAATTTAATATTCTAAGGGGGGAGCTAATTAATGTCAAAATACTAAGGAACTTATCTCACTTAACTCCTATTTCCCATGACTTTTACCATGTAACTAAATTTAACCTTTACTTGAAAAGGTAGACAAAGGTATACAAGTCACTTATAAACTTAGTAAATAGTTACTAATAAGCCGATCGGATGATGCCTCGAGGGAAGTAGATTATGCATGTAGTGCCCTCTGAAATGCCGCTCTGATACCACTATTATCACGCCCCCGTTATATCATCCAATATTATTGTGTTTCTTGTGTTTATTCACAGAAGCTCTCATTTTATCTTATTAAATTGTACTAATAATGAGGGACGAGATGTACAAAGCTACCAAGTTGTTTGTTTAAAAAAATCATTGTAACATTATTATATAGTTTTATAAACATATCTATGAACTAGCAAATCCGAAGCACCCATGTAGTTAGTTAGAGAATTTCTTTGCCAAGTTGTAAATATTTGATACCTTTCTTATTATCAACGCCCATAAGTAGAGCCGGTTGTTTGATTTTGCTTCTCACTCACAAAGTCTTAATATAACTATAATTGAGTTTCCATAAGATGCAAAGAACACACAAGATACTACGATAATAAGTAAATTTTATTGCTTAATCCGCAGAATTAAGAGATTGGAAGGCCTTTACATTGAAAATAGGCTTCCAATCAACACAAAAGTCATCCTTTCGCTTTCATATTACATACCATGCATTCCATATATATGTATATATCTATACTTACATTTATTTTTATAACTATTATCTTCTTGTTAGACTTCTATATTAGGAATAGAACATAGGTTTATCCGTCATAAAACTTATCATGGTAAAAATGAGCATGAGAGTAAGCACAAAAGATGTTTAATTCATAAGTTGTTCCTAAGTATATAAGCAACTACGGGGCATCTTCATAGTAACTCCATAGATCCGTCTCCACTACATGCAAGATTCTACTCCGGTCCATGGATATGCTCCAATTTTCGGCTTGCCTCTCATATACTTTGCAGTTGAACATCTACAAAATGATAGGATATAGAGTGAGTATAACTTACCCGGTGAGTGACGCAACCTTTTGATTCACCTCTTTGTTACAAGAAATCCTTTTTAACCACAAAGTCAAGAAGCATGAAATGCACAAACCTTTAAATGCACAAGAGGGCCTAATCTCTAGTTAACTTACTACTTGTAGCTCATTCATATTATCCAATGCCAATCCAAGCATGGCCGTATAAGTTCAAGTGGATCCACATCAAAATCCCCCTTGACCCTTACCGGAATTTCAAGCAAAGAGCAATACAAATATAAAGTAAGACACCATACTAATCATTACCTCTCTTGAAATCAGCAAATGTCTCCTAGTATGGAAACAAACAAAGAAAGCCAATACAAAACGGGTAGAGCGTCAAATAGTGATTTAAATGTAATAAATCAATTTGTTTCTCATCATATCAATGCACCAAAATGCATGTTCTTCATAAAGTTGATGCATGCTCAAGGAGAATCAAAACATTTGATACTCACCTTTTTGTTGTGTTTTCTATAAAGATTACTTGAACAATTCTAAGTGGAAAGTGCTTCTAAAATCTTGATATTTCTCAATTAAAATGGTGTTCTAAGTTAGATACTTTCTACATATGGAACAAGCTCTTTTTCAAGTGCAGAGGGAGTGTTTTTGCGAGTATTACTTGGTGTTCTATGACCTCTTCTATTTATGTACAAATTTCTTAGTTGTTTTGGAGAAAAATATTGAGTTCCACATGTGAAAATTTGGCCAATTATCCATAGATAATTTTAGAATTAGCCAATAGAAGTGAGTTCAATTGGAAGCTTAGGAAATTTTTGCCAACAAGATATACCAAGTGTTCTTTAGTTTTTCCTTCATGTGAGTATTTCCTAAGTGTCCAAGTGTCTCTTTATGGATAATTCATTTATTTCTTATGTAGTCCGCATACTTAATGTAATTCTACAATTAGGTTATTATGTTTTTAGGTCATACTAATCAAATACTACATTTTCATTATAGGCATCATTTGAGCAATGATCTTTTAACCGTGTGACATAATTGACGAAATTTGAGTCGTTATTCAATCATCGTCAGTCGTATGACATAGTTTATCCAAACTCGAGTATTTATTCAATCATCGTCAAAATATAATTATGGCAATCTTTGAATTTTGTGAAATGTTATAGAGACGAAGTTGAGATAGATGTAGAAAAGAGAGCAAAAGCAATGAAGGTAGAGCATTTGGTGGCTCCGCTAGTACAGCCCCAAAGAGAATCCGCCAATTCAATAGCAGAAATAACAGTGCCTTTGCAGCAGCCAGTCTTATGTATAGCATTCTACTGCTCCTGTTATCACTGGCCCATCTCTCCCAGTTCAGTCCACCTTCAAGATCTGCATTAACTACGTATAATAATACCTCTAAAACCTTATATAACTCCAAAGAAAATAATCCAAACAAAAATAAAAATTTACCTTGAATTATTTCCAGCAAATCATGTCGTCACATTCCACTTCATAAATCGTAGTCATCCATGAATCCAAAGGCTTCAAAGGTGATTGAAACTTGAAATACATTGGCAAATATACCAACACAAACATGACTGCAAAATTAAGGGAGGAATCGAATGAGTACAATTTTCAAAAAGGAATTTTCAATCACTGAGTGAATAACAAATGGAAAAAATAATTAAGGAAAAAAATAATAAAAGACAATATCAATTCCCATATGATTGGTCGTTTCAAACTCAATTAAAGATTATCTGTTCAATCACTAAACAGATTTATGGGAAAGGAAAGAGAAATAGATGGTGAGAGAGATAATTCATGAAAAGATAATGAAAAGACATGAGGATGTTGAATACAAAATCATATAAAAAATTAAATAAATAAATAAATAAAACACAAGTGACTTTATTAGTGATGTTGGTACAATCCTTATAATGTCAGACCTGTGGTGGGAAAAAACATGTCATACAAACTTCTCTTATTATTAATACATAAATTAATTTAAATAAATTAGGTTTAATTAGATCTAATATCTGAGTGCATGTGTGCCCCAAAAAAAAAAAATTACTTAAGTGCATGTTGCCTATAATTGTTTATAGGAGTGAGCCTGTTTATTTAGAATAGTAACTAGTCTCGAGTTTAGTTGTCATTTCTTTATTGGCTATCAATAAATTAATACTTTAATATATTTTTGTATTTCTGCCCATACTCTAATATAGTGACGCCAACTAGACTGGATAAATAGTACCACTCTTATTTATATACTTACATATCTATTTATTATTTGGTATAATACAGTTGTCATACTTGCAAACTTTAATCCCACATATTAGATACTATTTTCTTTTGGTATTTTATTGTCCCTGTATAAATAAAACGCGTGGGATTTTAAAAAGTCAAAAATCTAACTTTAGATCCATGTGCTTTTGTACTTGAAAAAATTCAATAAATTGTTAATTAGGCAATATATACAATTGAGTA
Organism: Nyctanthes arbor-tristis; assembly: GCA_963692815.1. NCBI lineage: Eukaryota > Viridiplantae > Streptophyta > Magnoliopsida > Lamiales > Oleaceae > Nyctanthes > Nyctanthes arbor-tristis. The sequence continues at coordinate 12,074 of CAVNYN010281513.1, forward strand.
AACAACCTTTTCGTTAATTAATAGCAACGTAATTTTCATTATGTTGAAAAACCAATTTCATAAAGTTAATCAAAAAATGTTGCCAAATGGAAACGAATAGAATAAGATATTTTTAATAAAAAAATCTATACTACATAAATAAATTAGACTATCAATACACACATGAAGAATCAACATTGTTATTATAATTGTATTTATATATATATAACTACAGAACTATATGGTAACTATTCAAATATTAATGGGTTTGAATAACTAGTACATTATCGGTGCATTGCACGGAGATTCAACCAATTACAATTTTTTTAGCAATTTTATGAAATAAACTTTTATAGTTGCAAGTAGCTAACAATCTAAAAATACTGTACTTCACTAAGTACAATCTAATAAATTATGATCGTCACAACTCGCAACTAATGCACTCATCAACGAAATTAGAAGGAATAAATATAAAATGTAAACATGCGACAAAATGATTGTTTGAAATGTTTACCCTCATCAACATATTATTTTTAAGGTAATTATATTATCACTACAAAAATTAATTCCTACACCGCATTATACATCCACCACAATTAACTTATATTTTTAGTTATAGCACCACAATAATTTTACATATATATATCCTACTTCTATAAAACTAATGTAATTAAAAGAAAATCATTCTCCTCCACTACCAAACATCTTTAAGATTCAAACACTAGACCACTACTCAACCATTCCATCATCCAAATTCTTGCCAAAAAAATTAGGGTTATTTTCACTATAGGTCCCTAACTTTTTAATTTTGTATCAATTTTATCCCCATTTTTTTCACCTATTAAGTCTCCAACATTTTATTTATTATCGTATTACGTCCCCAACGTTACATTATATCTCCAACCTTTCAATTTTCACCATTAACCCCCATCAAAATAACCATTATACGCATGATTCTTTATTTCCACTATAGGTTCCCAACCTTTCAATTTCTATATAATTTTGTCCTATTATTTTTTGAGCGCGTAGATAACCAACTTTTATTTTTTGTCACTTTATATCTCAATTAATACTTTTAATACTAATATTTTAATTCTTACGATTAATATCTATTAAAATTTTCATTCAGTTCTGCTGAAGCGGGTTAGACTGTATGGATTTCTTATTTTATATTGTTTTTATGTTTTATTTAAATAATTAATGATATAATGAAAATTTTAATAGATATTAACAGTAAGAATTAAAATATTAGTATGGAAAGTGTTAGTAGGGATATAACACTTCTGTCATCAACCTTTCTACTACTAATGTTAATTCTAATTAAAATTACCATTATACCTTTAGTTATTCAAATAAAAATAAAAAATAAAAAACAATATAAAATAAAAACTTCACTTATCCTAGCCTGTAGTGATAATAAAAAAGCTTGATCTACACCAAACTTGATGAATACCTAATTCGCGTAAAAAAAGTTTCTGATTCGAGAGTCAATGCAACAAATCATGATCACATATCATGTAGTAGATATAGATCAATGTGCATCGACAAAAAAAATATTTTTAATTTACAAAAATGAAATCAAACACTAATGCGCTAATTTTAATTTTTTATAGATTCACAATTAGTGGATCATATTGGATTGAGACGAATAACAAATTGTGGGCAAATTAAGGTGAAAATAAAAAAGAGAGACTAGAAATTAAATTAGAGTTAAAGTATTAGGATATTTTTTTCTAAATCAAAAATCAATTCCCGGGCAGATCTACCCAATCTGTACTCATCATGTGATCTGTGATAGTCAAAAAATCAAATTCGATTTGCCACGCTGATACTTAGATCGATTACTTTCTTCAACATGGATTTGATATCCATAGAGACCGTTGTAGATCGAGTTTTTCTGTTAATATTATTTCCGACTGTTGTCATTGGGTTGTGTTTGAATATGTTAGGGTATGTATATTTCTTATTTTAATAGTAAGAATTAAAATGTTAATATAGAAAGTACTAATGGGGATATAACACGATAAAAAATAAAATGTTGGGCTTCTAAGCGCTTAAAAATAATGAAAACAAAATTATATATAAATTGAAGGGTTGAGAACCTATAATGGAAATAAAGTATCAATAGTATAATAGTCATTTCGATATGAGTTAATAGTAAAAATTGAAAGGTTAGGAACGTAATACAATAATAAATGAAAGGTTGGGGAATTAGTGGGCTAAAAAAAAGAATGAGAACAAAATGGATACAAAATTGAAAGTTTGGAGACCTATAGTGAAAATAACACAAAAAATAATAGTATCTGATTTTTTACAAACATTTAAAAATTTCAGATCGTTTTTATGGAGAGTTATGATGGCAGCTGGTAGCAATCGGTTCTTTTTCCTTCTTTGATAATAACTGCTTTTGATTCGCCATGAAGATTAAAATAAATATCACCATTAGAGGTTGAGTCGAGTTTTTAAAGAGGAGAAGAAATTAAAAAATAAAAAATAAAGGAAGAAATCAATTCAATCAATTCTTCTTCTGTTAAATTGTGGGGATCGATTCACTATGAAAAGGAAAACTGAGGAGCTTCCTCTCAAGTTACATACAGCCAAAAAAAAAACTCCAAATGAAGATGCCACGAGAACAACTTAGGGATGGACATGTGATTGGAAGAAGGATATATTAAATCATGAATGTGGTGGCAGAAGAAAGAAAATTATGTTAAGTAATATATCAAAGTGAGGTTATTGACGTAACTTATTTTAAAGGATTTTTAGGTAAATAAAAAATTACGGTGGGAGAAATAGAAAATGCAGCGGTAATCTTATTACCCAATTATTCAAAATCCACGTATAAAACGTACAACAAAATTATCTTAAATTCAGTAATAGCAATTTAGATTTTCTATAGAAACATTTTAGAGCCCGATCTATTTTTATAGCCCGACTGAATATCAATTTGACCAACTAGACAACAAAACTGTGAGGCCCTGCCCCTAATACTTCTATTTTGCCCCAATTAATATTACAACCACCAAGTCAAAAGTACTTTTTCAAACCATAAAAGTGTAAAAATGATATAAAATGGTGTCATATAATTATGTGATGCCCCTTGTGGAGTGTTTCGATACACGTCAGATAGTCATATGACACCATATACTGTAATAAAATATAGTGTTAGATTAGCACTACATAAAAATGGTTATATATCATTTTTCACATAATTTAAGAAAGTTCAATTGAGAGTTTTAGAAAAAATAGAATTTATAAACATTTTTCCTAATATATCTTTTTATTTAATTGTTATTCAACTTTATTATTCTTTATTTCTCAATATCAATGCACATTAAATAGAATTATATAAGAAAATAATAATTGTTACTTAACTTTATTATTTTTTATTTCTCAATGTCAATGTACATTAAATAGAATTATATAAGAAAATTTAAAAAAATAAGTAATAAAAGTGGACAATAATTTAAGGCAAATAAAAAAGGAAATTACACCCTTTATATGGGACGGAGGGGGTATTAGTATTATTAATTCATCCAAATATATATAAAAGAATAATTTTAATTAGATAAAAAATAGACGAAAAGAGTGATAATAATATGTGTTTTATGTGATTAGTGTTGATATAAAAATGATATGATATATTGAAAAATATGATTGCGTTTTGTTAGAATTTTTATATATGTTGTTTATTTATTTAATTTAAATAAATTTCACTACTCTGTATAAAAGGCCACACTACTCTCTTTCTCACAATCTCACGCATCGGCCGCTGAACTCACGTCCACTACACAGTTACCCGCAAACATCGGACGCCACCTGGGCACATTCAGCCACACCGTCAATCTCCGCTTGACAAAACTGATCTGCCACCCGCCAACACAGCCGATTAACTCTTATCCTGAAGGAAAATTGGTCAGGTGAGGTTTAACTCTGATTAATCGATGTCAGGTTCCAAAGCGTATGAGGCAGCTGATTTTTTATGTGTATTATCAGCTAGACAAATTTTACCAGAGTAATCGCAGGTACATACAACGGAGTCCCGGTCTATTGCAGTAATCTGATGATCCTTTCCTTTTTTCTCTTATCTTTGGATGATTGTCAGTACTTGAGGATAGAGATAGGGGACATAACAAATATAACTTCTTTCCAGTGAAGATGGATACGGATATGTTGGCTTGTCTTGGAGTGAGGTTGATTTTAACTTCCACACTTTACCAAATATAACTTCTTAATTTCTTGGCATGTCTTGTACTGCAGTTGATTATATCCTTCATAGTTGATTCTGCTTTATATTTAATTTTAAAATTATGCAACTAGCATTAAATTTAGCGCCCTTTAGGTAAGTGAAGAGCCCAAGTGATAAGCAGTTGAGAAGCCTAGAACACGAGGATGGCACAATTGCCTATAAGATATCACCTTAAATGAGATGCCAATAATTCACTTGTGGTCTTGTAACATGGGGTCTATACAATGATACTTACAGATTCATTTTATTTATTTAATTTTTTATATGTTCGTTTATTTAGTAGTGAACTCAGGAGTTACATGTGTACTTTTGCTGAACATAAACTGGCAATATTTTTGTTGCAGTGAAATTCTGTGGAGAAAACACAGTCCATGGAACCCATCATCTTTAGGTTTAGTCATGCTACAAAATCTCATCAATGGGCATTTTCTAGTTATCAATGCTGAAGAACTTGAGTTTTTTGCTTCAAGGCTCTTCCTTGACAGTTTCACTGCTTGACTTATCAGCTTTAAGTGATGGCTGTGGTGCCCCAGACTGGTTCATCACATCACATGTATGTTGGGAAGATACTGTGTAAAGTTAGACAGGATAGGGTCCATAGCATAGCTAACAATATGGAGGCTTTAAAAGCAAACGGTGTTCTTTTTGGCACTTTTCGCCCAACATGGAATTCTTTAAAGGCAAAAAAAAGTGTGAATTTGCATTCTGTTGATGTGAAGCACAAGCGAAGATACCAAATGATTGTTGCTGCAAGTCCACCTACAGAAGATGCTGTCATTGCCACAGAGCCAATGACCAAAGAAGATCTTGTGGGTTATCTGATTTCTGGTTGCAAGCCTAAGGAAAAATGGAGGTTCAACTTCTAGCTTTGATTGGTACTTAAATTTTAGTTGCATGTGCATCTTATATGAGGAGCATTGTTAGTGACATAGTTGATTGCATGTTCTTTAAAGCTGCTGTTCACTTATGCACCGGATGTTGATTAAATCCTTTATTAAGCAAAATAAGTAATGCAATGGGCTCATTTTTTATATTAATATATCTCAGTTTCATTCCATCCCATATTGACGCCTTAAGTTTTTTCATTTCATTTCTTAAAATAAAACATCCAGGGTCTTGTTTGGTTGCTGCTTTGTATTTGTTTTCCTTCTGTGAGTAGAAGATAAGTTTGCAGATCAGCTATCTGAGTTTGTAGTTGATTTGGTGATGAAGCTGGTGTGTGTTGTTGAATTTTGATACTACTGGATATAGAAATTTAGACACGTCCAGTCCCCCTGTCCCTTACCTTTTGTCTCGTAGGATAATTGAGATCGTTGAAAATGGTAACTCTTTATTCTAGTCTTGCCGGGCCACCTCCTTGGCACAATTAAGAAAACCCATAGCAATTTTATCTCTGTGCCAGCCTTTGTAAGTTCTCGGCTTTTTAGCTCAAATAGGTTGGTTCTATTTTTTGTTTTCATTTCCAACACTGTTTATTAGCAAATCCTGTATTCTTTCAAAAATTTAGTTACAGTTTTATTTCAATGTTTTTGTTATTGAGATTTACGGCTGCATGTCTGGATGAAGCTGAATCATATTGAAGCTTTTTCAACAACTCTAGTCGTCCCTTTATATCACTTATGGACTTCAACAGGATTGGGACTGAACATGAAAAGTTTGGTTTTGAGTTTGGGACTTTACGGCCCATTAAATATGAGCAAATAGCAGAGCTGCTTAATGGCATTTCTGAGAGATATGATTGGGAGAAAATAATGGAGGGTGATAAGATTATTGGACTAAAACAGGTATTGCTTTTTCCCTGGAAATTTTCTGGTCATATATTGTCTGTTTAAACTTTAATCTGCTTTTCTACACAATGTATATCACGGTGAAGCTCTGCGTTTCACTGTAATTTATGTATCATTTCTTCATCTCAATCACATATACTTTAACTAGTCATTATCATTATTCAGGATTTTCTGAATCTTTATAATGTCTTTCCTGAATCATGTTAAATGCAGTGCACTGCCATAGAACTGAAATTTGAGTATCTTAAATTCACAATATTCATAAGTAACTATATTACCTTTTGTCAGGGAAAGCAAAGCATATCTCTAGAACCTGGTGGTCAATTTGAGCTTAGTGGTGCTCCCCTTGAAACTTTGCATCAAACTTGTGCTGAAGTTAATTCACATCTTTACCAGGTTAAGTCACTTCTATTTTGAAGCTTGTTGTTGCTTGCTGCTTAAATGTACTACAAGCAAGTTCTGTTTAGCTTACATTTGCATCTAATGCACAGGTCAAGGCTGTTGCTGAGGAGATGGGGATTGGATTCCTAGGAATTGGCTTCTGGCCCAAATGGGAACGTAAAGATATACCAATTATGCCCAAGGTAGTTTCTATACATAATTGATATCTTGAGATGACAAAGTTGATATGGCAATATCTCATCTGTCCAAGAGAGTATTGAGTGTAATGAATAAGCTTGCAATTCAAGGATAATGTGCAGACTTTAAATCACTGTTTGGGGTTGGGAATTGGATTTATGGAAAAGAAATAATTTCTTCACCATTATTCATTCTGATCAGGTGACAAAAATTTTTGATTGTCAATCAGCATCAAAGTTGAACTGGACCTTCTATAGAAATGAACTGAACTAAAAAATGGTTGCAGATTTGAAAAAAATAATTTCACTTTTGGGGAAAAAGGACTGTTTTGTCAGTGTTCTACAATGGGCATGCTTGACTCTTTGTTTCACTCCAAACCATTGAGCACCTTGCAATGCCACATCTACTTTATCATTATGTATGATGAATTGTACATGTCAATTAATCATTTTTTTGGGGCATAGTTTCTGATGGTATATTTTATTTAAAAAGCACCATCACTTCTTTTTGCATATATGCTGCACCTTTATTATAAATTATTAAATGTTGACAATCCCGCACATACGCACAAAAATAACTTGGCTCAGGGAAGATATGAGATTATGAGAAATTACATGCCTAAAGTTGGATCACTTGGACTAGACATGATGTTCCGGACGTGTACAGTTCAGGTAAGAATGATGTAAATCTTTCTTTTATTTGTTTAGTCATTTGAATTACTTGATTCATAACTATAGCTTCTGCAGAAATTACCTCTTCGTTAACTTGAATTTATTTCAGTATCTGTATTACTGAAAGATAAAGCACATAAGCTTTTGTATACAGGTGAATCTGGATTTTGATTCTGAAGCTGATATGATTAGGAAATTCCGGGCCGGTCTTGCATTACAGCCTGTAAGTATATATTTTTCTCATATTGGAATTGCATTTTATTGTATGAGCCTAACTAGTCAGTAAAACAGATAGCTACAGCTTTGTTTGCAAATTCACCTTTCACTGAGGGGAAGCCAAATGGCTTTCTCAGCATGAGAAGGTACTCTTCCTTTTTCCATAACTGAGTTTCTTAAGACTTGTCTTTTTCCTTCTTCATTTCGATATCTCCAGCACTTATAGTTAGAAATAATTACTTCTTTCCCGAATTGAGCTCCCCAGTGCTTGATGTTACGTAATAATTTCTTTTTCCCCTCCACCAGTCAAATTTGGACAGATACCGACAATCAGCGCACTGGCATGCTTCCCTTCGTTTTTTATGACTCTTTTGGGTGAGTTTCCATATTTCTTCCCATTAAAACCAGACAAAAGAACTCAAAGTGTTTGTCCAATTTTCTGAAAATGGAATGATCAACGACGGGGAACTATTGTTATCTAGTGTCGGGGTTAAAGAGTATTCATGTTTTAGAGCTTGTTTGATTCTAATTATTCTTCTAATTTATAATTTGACTTACCATTGATTTGACATTTGATTAGACAACTGCTCAATTATAACCACATATTTCAAACCTTTTTATATTTCCAATACACATTCTACCTCTCTTCTCATTATAATTGCCGCACATTTGACAAATAATGAGAATCAAACAAGCTCTTAATCTTCCTCTTTTTCTTTTCATTGCGATTTCAAACAGCTCATGTATCATGGAATTTTGATTGGGAAAACTTGAAATACAAGTGTATATACTCGTTTTAGCATGGGGTAATAGCAGTTGACTTTGATTTATGCAAACTATTATAGTTATATAAAGGACAACTGTCATAGTTTATTTAAACGAAAAAGATGTCCTTCATTGATAGTGATAATAAAATAATAATTTGAACTTGGATGCTGTTGGAGGGGTTAATTGACCAGACATTTTTAGGAGATGTTTAACATTTTACTTAACTTTGGTTATGTTGATCTGAGTATAGCATGCAAGTAGGCAGTTTTTAATTTAATCTTCTGATATTCTCCTGCTATACTGCAAAGATAGTCCACTATTCCTTCTTCATATGTCCCTAATTATAGTCCACTTTCTTTAGTTAATCTTTTAGATCCGAAGAGCACATACTTATTGTGCACTGTAATCATCAACAAAAAATAACGAGTCTTCCGATCTGTGAAATTTTAAGTAAATGAAAGTGTATTTTGGGAAATATAATTCTAAAATGTACTTTTCCAACAATATTAATTAAGTTTTCTTAATTTATGTAAAAAAATAAAGTGGACTACTTTTGCAGGATGGAGTGAATATGAGATTATAACTGTCCTATGAATGGTTAGGCTTCTGTCTTGCCCATCGTTGGTTTGAGTCCATCCACAGATGTTTCCTGACACACACGCTAGCACATGCACACCCATAGAGAGACAAAGATACCTATTTCATATTTTGTCTTAAATTTGCTTATGCAAAATTTATTTATCATGTTGTGGTATGATCTTGTAGCATTTTCATAAAGTTGCATCCCTCTGTTTCCAGTCGGGCACCGTTATTTTTTATAGGGTAATTTGCAGTAAAGGTCCCCAATCTTTGCATTCATTTGCATCTTTGCCCCCATCCTTTAAATCTGGACGAATAGGTCCCAACCTTTGCGAAATTTGCACTAACATCCAAATGCATATGTAATTAATTATGTTAGGTCCGTTTATAATTGTAGTTAAATTTGAAATTCCTGAGTACAGGAAAGTAACATCTTTGTGTATAATGACAAAACTGCCATGTGAAACTTAAGTTAAATTTTATCATTGTGCACGTGTCACCTTTTTGTACAAGTGTCACTTTTTCTGTATTGTCACGTGAAATAAATTTAAAATTTAATTTCAATTATAATATCTTTATATTTAAATCATTGCCAAATGGACCTTAGCATTTTAATCCATATGCATTTGGATGAAAGTGCAAATGAATTCAAAGGTTGGGGACCTTTGCTGCAAATCACCCTTTTTATATGATTTGAGGATATTGATAATGGATTACTTAATGTTGTAAATACACTGGTTACTTGTTGGCACAGGTTTGAGCAGTATGTAGATTACGCCCTTGACGTTCCAATGTATTTTGTTTATCGGAAAAAGAAGTATATCGACTGTACTGGACTGTCCTTTCGGGTTATCATCTTCATCTCGCTTTGAATTGACAATTTTCTATAGTTCTTTTCTTTTTGTACTTCTATTCTACTTGATTTTTTTGCAGGATTTTATGTCTGGGAAGCTACAATGTCTTCCGGGTGAATATCCTACCCTCAATGATTGGGAGAACCATCTAACTACAATATTTCCAGAGGTTTACATCTTATCCTGAAAGAAATTTATCACCCTCGTTTGCAAACTTATTTTAATGCATTTTAATGAGAAATAAGAGAATGAGTGGGTTGACTGGTGGAGATTTGTGTAGTACACGCGGGTCCATGAAATATGTGGACGTGATTGGTTTGACACTTTTATTTAAAAATAGAATCAGTTTGAAAACGGGAGCTTAGATTTTTTTTGATATTTGTTGAAGGCATTGAAATTTCCGTCCATACCTCATTTCAGGTCAGGCTTAAAAGATATTTGGAGATGAGGGGTGCTGATGGAGGACCTTGGAGGAGATTATGTGCGTTGCCTGCATTTTGGGTATTGTTCAATATACTAGCCTTTAGCATATTCTTTTCTCATGATTTAATTTCAATTTAGTACAAGATAGTGGGTTAGTATTATTAAATTAGGAATGTTGGAAAAAATAAATGATAAATAACAATGAAAATTATAGTTTCATTAGAATTGATCAAAATTAAAATGTAAGAATAATTATCACATAATTGACAGCTTGTTTGATTCTCATTATATGGGGAATTATAATGAGGAGAGAGGTAGAATGTGTATTGGAAATGTAAAAAGGCTTGAAATATTTGATTGTAATTGAGTAGTTGTCAAATCAAATGTCAAATCAGTGGTAGGTAAATTATAATTTAAGAGAATAATGAGAATCAAACAAGCACTAAATTTGTTATTAAGTAGGGACCTTAGTTATTTGATTTTGACTTGAAAAGAAAAAGAAAACGGAGTTAAATAATTCACAAGGGACTAAATTGATGTAAATTAGGAAGCTATAAATATAGAGCTTGTTTGATGCTCTTTATTTGTCAAAATGTGGGGAATTTATAATCAGAAGAGAGGTAGAATGTGTATTGGGAATGTAAAAATGTTTAAAATATGTGGTTGTAATTGAATAGTTATCAAATCAAATGTTAAATCAGTGGTAGGTAAAATTATAAATTGGTAAAATAAAGAGCATCAAACAAGCTCATGATTGGACTGAACTGAGTAAAGTCTGAGGTATTGGGTTATTACTGGAAAATGCAAAACGTAAAACTGCAACTTTTAAGTTTAATTTGTAGACATAACAAACTGTACATTGATAATCGGCTGTTGAAAATTAGCTCTTATTAAACTTCAAGTTGAAACCTTCAGTTTGACATTTATGTTGCATATCTTTCAACTTACCTACGATGATATAATTTCGCTTTTCTCTCCATTGCATGTATTAGCTGAAAAATGTAGAGTTTCTTTTTTCTTTTTCTTTTTTAAATGGATTAAGGGCAAATAAGGAATGTGGAAAAAATATTAGGGCAAAATGTGGAATCAGAAGATTCTTCCTTATTCACAATATTGATATAAAGTGCTGATAATAAATATAAACATTGTGTTATGGACGTGTGACTATATCTCTGTATATATGTATATTTGTTAAGCAATCTCAAAATCAAGTTAAACTTGGGAAAGAAACGAAGTTTGAAGATAGATTCTATTTATTCTTGGTCAATGATTTATTTTGAGAATTCAGGAAATGCTTGTGTAAAAATTTTAATGTACTTGAGAATCTCAAAGGGAGGTTGCAGGGTGGATGGGAACATGCAATATATATGTCCAACTTCCTAAATGTTTCTGCTTCAGCAAGCTTGTTGGTTCTGATTGTATCCATAAATTTTGGTAAATGGTTTCATCGGGATATGTTTACTATGCCGTTACTGAATTTCAGGTAGGCATCTTATATGATGAAATTTCTCTACAAAGTGTTCTGGATATGACAGCTGATTGGACTCTAGAAGAAAGACAAATGTTGAGGAATAAGGTAAAGCATCAATTGGTAGATCTGTCGAACACTGTTTCATTAAACCACATTGTCTGAAATCTTAATCTATTAGGTAGTCAGCATATATCTTTGCATAATTGTCTTCAGTCCGCTCTTCTTATATGTGCAGACTGAAGTTTTTCCTTTTCCTCCCCTCCCCAAATGCCCAATGCATCATATTCTTTGAAAATTATGAGTACTTCACTAAAGCTTAAGCTATTAAAGGGACAAATATATGTATTTAGATTTTGTCTGCAATACCTTTTTGTTTTATCAACCAACATTGCCACAAAGATAAAAACTGGTCTTTATAAATGATAACAGTATCCGTACAGTTTGACGTTTTATATTTGCTGACATATTGCTTTTGTTGGACTTCACCATTTCAGGAAGATAAGGAAAACGGTTTTGCAGCACTCTGCTTCATCTATTATAATTTCTAATAGTTTGGTGGAGTGTCTTAGAGTTGGCCTGGAATATCAGTAATATGCCCATTACTGTACTTCGTAAACGTGAGCTACAATTGGTAAAAGAGAATAGATAACCCCCCTTTAGCATCAGAAACAGAATTATGTGAAAATGAAGGCTAGAGATATGTGTAGTGCATGTTGGCTTCATGAAATATGTGGATGTGGTTGGGATGACCAATTCCATTAAACAGAAATAGAATTCTAATGGAGGGTATAATCTTCTCCAGTCATTTCTTCTCTGAAGATAAAGCCCACCAAATATTTTGAAACTCATTATTACACCAAATTATCCGAAAATTATAATTTCTACCTACCATTTGATTTGACAATTTCTCAATTACAACCACACATTTCAAACCTCTTTACATTCTAGTACACATTCTACCCCTCTTTATAATTTCCCCAAAGTTTGCACAAATAATGAGAATCAAATACCCGCATAATCTCAAGCTTTATCATCGCGTACTTTGATATTCGTGATCAGATTTTAAGACGTACTATCAAAAGTGCAGTTTAACTTATTTTTTTTATCATTCAAAATGACTCGAGTGCACTGATTTTCTTGATGAAATAATTTTGATGAGCTTGTTAAATCGACACTTCTCTTCTTGCTTTTTTTTACTTTTCTAGCTCTGGTGAAAACATTTTTTAATTAAAATAAATTGCTTACGTGGTAGGTTCCAAAACTTGGTTTGAAGACACCCTTCCGAGATGGTTTGCTGAAGCATGTTGCGCAGGAAGTTGTGCAGTTAGCTAAGGTGACAGTTTTAACTTGTTATTGTAGTTCTTGCTTGTAAGTTAAAACGATTATTTTTCCCATTTACTGATCTATCTATCGATTTCTCTTTTACAGGAAGGCTTGGAAAGGAGAGGTTATAAGGAAACTGGATTTCTAAACGAAATGACTGAGGTGGTTAGAACAGGTATGCTAATGATGTCATTATTACTTCCAATGTTTTGGGCTGTGTATATGTGTACCTGCATTTTCTCATGATTTTAACTAATATGATTTCATGGGTAATGCTATCACTTTTTGGCGTTTTTCGCTAATCCTAAAAAATTCACTTACAAGTAAATAAGTTTGCAGTAATTAATTTTTATATTTGTTGATGTTGGAAATGAGTATTGTGTAGTTAATTTAACAAAATCTGAGATATTAGTACTTCCATTGCTTTTTTCAAGTAAGATATCCGAACACACATTTGTAGACAGAAACTCATTTTTCACTTTTTTATTAAGTTCATAAGGCCACTTAAATGTGCATTCATGTCGCATCCTGAATTGCGGAGATCATACTCATAATAACATACATATGCTGCTGTCATCTGTTTGGATGCGACACGAGACACATTCACAAGCTTTTTGCACAATTGCACATTCAGAATTTAGTGCCTAAAGACTAACCAGTAGTATTTGACCTCTCTTGTGCATAATTCTTGTGGCAGGTGTAACCCCGGCTGAAAAGTTTCTAGAGTTGTACCATGGGAGGTGGGGACAAAGTGTGGATCCCGTTTTTGAGGAGCTGCTCTACTGAAGGTTGTTTGGGCTTAGGTTCTGTCTATTTTCTTATAAAGTCAAATTTCTGCTTCTGGCAGCTGCTTTTTAACTTGAACCATGAGAATCTTGCCCGCTATGTTACAATTATTCTCCCCATGTTGATGTTCCCTTCAAAATTTGGTCCTTATGTTGGACATGATTACGTTGCTTTTTTACTTTTTAGATATAAGGTCAGATGTGATAACCATTTTCGGCCAAAAGCGATCATATATTATTAACAGAATCAGTTGGAACTTCACAGTGAAACTTATTGCTGGGTTAATTAAAGAATGTTCTGATGTTGATACTAGCTTTTTTTTTCTGTATGCGTGTGTTTTATTGGTTTTTTTTCATTGGGTGGAAAATCGCCTAGATCCGTGCTATCCAAGCCCTTCTGGAAATGGTTGGAAGGACAAGGACTGGAAGGCTGAATGAACACAAGAGGCAAAGATGAATGTGTGTATAGGTGCCTGATTAAATTTCAATTTCAGAAGATTAGTTCTGAGCATGGTAGAAATTAGTTTCAATTGAACGTATAGATGCATTTTAGTCATAACTTATATTCTGCATGAACACGAAAAATAATAGATTTTTATCGAGGCCAAGCTTCGCCATTCTCAAATCTTTCGAAATAAATGGTTTTTAAGAACACTGGACGAAGATGGGATTTAGGTACCCCGTTTGTAAAGGGATTTCGACGGGTACTTGAACCCCGGTTTCCAGGGAGAGATAATCAGTCCCACCCCCACCGCGAACCCCACAAAAAAAAAAAAAAAAAAAACACACACACACACGCACACACACACACACACCCGTCGGGAAGCCGTCATTGGCGAGGAAAATCTTAAATGCTCCCATAGTCGCTGGAGTTTTCTGCCCTGGTTAAAACTTCAACAAAACCGTCACTACGTATTTATAGATTAAGGTTGCAAGCAATTGATGTTGTTTAGTTTAATTATGTTTGGTCGTGGTTCGAATTGTGTTATAGTGGTTAAATGCTCATATTTGAAACATGAGAGGTCTTAGGTGCAAACCACAACTGCCCCCTGCCCTCAATCCCTTTCGAAAACCTCTCGGAGATTTTATAACAAAATCATTCACCCCATGTGACGTGTGTGGATGTACGTTACTTGCATTTGAAATACGCACAACATGGGGTGGGTGGTTGTGTTAAAAAACCTTCAAGTGGCTTTTGAAAATCCCCCCCCCCAACCCCCAAATTTGTCTCCAAGTAATTCTACATAGATATTTTGATCTGACATAAATAAGTGAGATGCCTTAGTTTGTCATTTGCAATTGATTGTCTAGATACAAGTAGTGGATTTCATGGCCCATGTACAATCAATATTTGATGGCCAATTAAGTATGTAAAAATGTCTCTCTATAATTATTGTTTTTCTTCTCTTCCCTATCTCCCCTTGTATCCAAGATATTATACTCAACCAAACATATCCCTTATAGACTATAGTAAGATTTTATATTTCTTTTAGGTCTTGTTTGCCATAATAATATATGCAAAGGCTCCACAATTTACTTAATAGCAATGATTGTAATGTCACTAAGCGAATTGAATTCTTCTCTTTATCTTGTTGCGAGGTGGTTTGTAAAAGCACCATTATCTTAGAGGTGATTTGAATAGTGCTACAATGGTTAGGTATTTATGTTCTCAGTAAGAGGTGACGGGTTCAAATCACACTTACCTCTTATCTAACTCCCCTTATATTAAAAAAATAAAAATAACGTTCCTTAGATTAAATTAATCCGACAATATATATTTACGCTATAAAACTAATTGAATTATTTTCCCTTTCATAAAAAAATTCTAAATTTCCATTTCAATTATTTCAATCCCTTGCCTCTGCATGCAATCGGATCCCACCGTCTCTAATCAAAGTCAGTTCCCTTCCATGGGGGGCAAAAAAAAAAAAGGAAAATTCCCCAACTCTTTTTTTTTTTCTTTTTTTTTTTTTTTTGAAGAAAGGGGTTTTATTCATAGAGAGAATCGAAAAGGATATGTCATCAATTATCGTAGGAGGCAAACTAAAACACATATTGAGATCTGTCATAGAACCAGCCGCTTCAGCAAGCGTGTGAGCAACTTAGTTCACAGATCGCCTAACACAAGTGAGCTCTATGCTGTCGAGTTCTAGCATCAAGGATTGACAATCATCAAGGATCAATGCAAAAAGAGAAATATCAATGGAATTAGAGCGTATGGCTTCGTAGACAACAAATGCATCTCCACTGTGACTTGGTCGGTGTGCATATCTTGATCCAGGTCATGGCCTCGCGTATTCTCATGAGTTCAGCCAACTTCGGTTCAAAGACACTGTGGACCTAAGAATTTTGGCACCCAGAAAAATTCCCCAACTATTGTATTCTAGAACTAAATTTATTTTTAATTATTAATTGTCGACAAAATAAATTTATTGTGAGACAAAAATATTTACACAACTAAAAGAAAAATAAGAACGATTTTCGGATGGCATACTATTTAATCTCCATGATAAATCCACCAACCCCCGCCCCTCAATTTCTCTCGTCTCTTTTTTTTTTGAAAGGTCGAATTTTTCTTTTCAATGTAAATACAAGTTGAAGATATCATGTTTGTTAGATTGTGTTTGTATAAACATATGGAAAAGCATAAGAAAAAAAATGACGGAAAAGCGATATCAAGAACTATATAATTCGCATGATGCATATGTTATTTTTGCCTTATTTTTCTGGTACTTATGAAAATGTTGTCATTTGTTGCTATGAATATGAAGCAGTATTTGTTTGAATGCCAATTAAGATTTCGTGTCATCAAATGTATGTTGATTCATGTGAAAGTTCTTTTAGCTGCACCTTTTTTTTATAACAAAAATATTGAGTATAAGTAAATCGGCACAAGTTTAGTTGTAAGATAAATTGCGAACAAAAATATTCTGCATAAATTTTGAAGTTGATATAATAATAGATAAATATAGAGATATAATAGATAAATTTGGAAGTTGATTTGATTGGGATTCGCCAAGGATTGCATGAGTACATTAGAACAATTGAGAAGGAAAAATGGAATGTTTGTAGGAAAGGATAGATGAAAAGTAATTGTTTTTATGAAAACAAATATCGACATTCGGATTCATTTAGTCTAGCGAATACGATTCTTTGTCAAATATATTTGTTCAATTAATTGATAAGCGGAACCACCCCCTTTTAAAATACTCATTTACCAAAAAAAAAATTTATAGGTACGCGAGATTTTTAATGAAATTTTAATTAAAAAATGAACCTACATTATCGTATGTAAATATGGAACAGAACGTATGAAGGGGAGGGAAGGGTGTGGTTCAAACCCATGTCTCCTACGTAAAAATTCGAATTTGACCTTGTAACCATTACAACACAGTTTAAATCACAATATGTAACATATTTATGTTTATGCATGATACTGTACTATCTATAAAAGTGAAGATATTGGAGAAACATTCTTGGACGATATTGTACTTGACAATATTTTTTTAATTCTTGAATTGTCCTCCAATTGTTATTATACTTAATTTATTTAATTAATCCGTTGCCATACCTCTAAGTTTTAATATTCCCACCTTAAATTAAATATATCTTTCTTTAAAATTTCAAAAATTTATCTTTCTTTAATTTTGCGGGTTCAAGAACTTTGATTTGCGCCCAGCCTCTCACTCACACTTTTTTCAAGTTCATTTTGTGGCTAGATATATGTAAATTCAACAAGCCATGTAGATTGTATACTCATTAATTTTGTCCATTTTAATAAAAAAAATTATGATGAGATATTTTGATCAAGAATTTTATTATGTCAACTGGTAAGCTATATTATGCATGCCTGCATACCTGTATACGTGATATCTATCCAGACAATGTAAGCTATATTATGCATGCCTGCATACCTGTATATGTGATATCCATCCAGACAACATCCACCTCACGTCAATCCTTAAAGATGATGGTTGATAAATTGTAATGGTGGACAATTAATATCTTAAAAAGGGCATATTCGATTGTTTTGACATGGATCAAATGATATTTTCATATTTAGGAGACAAGTTGGAAATAAACAGTTAGGGAGATTGAAGCAAGATAATAAAAATAAATTGTACTGTGGAGAAAAATGAAATTATTTATTTTAAAATCTTTGAGGCTTCATAAGGCTGACTCGAAGGACTTATCTTTCCTTTTCTTTCCTTTTAGTGGGTAAAGATTGAAACTTCTTTTAAGAATATTATTATTATATCATCACGTGTAGGTAGGGCTGGGCATCGGACGGGACGGGTTGAGTTGGGTCCAACCCAAACCAAACCCGCCCCGATTATATTTTGGGTTTTAGATTTAGAAACCTAGCCAATCTGGCTCGGTTCGCCAACTCGAGTCAACCCAAGTCGAGTGAGTTAACTCGGGTCTCGGGTTGGGCTGGCATACCACAATAAGGCCCAAAATTTCAAAAGAATTTTAAACATAGCCCATTTACTAAAAAAGTTCGGTCCATATACATTTCTTAACCCTAAATTTCATAATGTGGCTTGTGAGAACTGAGAATTCATTATTCTATTTTGTCTTAGAACCCTAAATTCAAAGACAAAAGAAGAGATTTATCAAGACAAAGGAGATTTGTTAAGAATGTCATGAAAAAGGCGACAACAGCGTGGTACAGTGGCGACAACATGGCACGGTGGCAACAGCTTTTGTGCATATTTGCAATGAAGGGTTGGAATGTGCATTCAGATGGAAAGTCCTTGAGATCTTGCTCATAAATTTCTTTTTCGCTCATTTCATCCAAATTCTTTTGAATGTGCTGTATAATAATGCAAGAACATATAATGACTGTTGTCTTTGACTTTGTGTTGTGTGACTTGAATTTGGGGTTAGGGTTCGTGAATCGTAGGAGTTGAGTGAGCAGCATCAGCGGCGGTGAATTATAGGGATGCGTCGGTGGTGGCAATTTAGGTTCTAGGGTTTGTGAGGGTGAGAGAGAGAGAGAGAGAGAGAGAGAGAGAGTGCATGTGCTCTCCGTGTGAATGAAAGGAATTGTTAAAAGAAAAAATGAATTAGCAAAGAATCAAAAACAATTGTGATTTGTGACCTTCAAGCTTCAAACCAAAAAAAAAAAAGAAAGAAAGAAAAAAAAAACAACGATTTTGTTGAAAAAATAAATAAATATATATATAATCTGGACCGAGTCGAGTTAAGCGGGTTGACCCCGGTTGCACCGAGTCAACTCGGAGCCTAACTCGACCCGATTGGTTCCTTACTCTCTAACTCGCGGTGACTCGTTTACTGTAGCAACCCGATCCAACCCAACCCGACCCAACCCATTTTAGGTTGGTTGAGTCTGGTTAGCCTGTTTTCCATATCAGACGCCCAGCCCTACGTGTAGGGGCGGATCGGGGATGCTCTTGGTCCATGGCACGCCCAAATTTGAGCTGGACCTTAAAAAAAAGGGCAAAATATACTGTTGGGCTAGGGGAACATGAATTGGGCTAGCGGAAAAATAAGTTGGGCTAAAGGAGTAGAAGTTGAAGTCTTAAAAAACCGGCCCAAGAATCCCATATTCCCACTTCATCTGGGTACCGTACCCAGACCCCACTAAGCCCTGAGTCTTACGTTCTGAGACCACGCAGCAGAGAGGCGGAGAACCAACCGAGCAGCTCCCGTTCGATCCAAGTCCGGCCGGTCACCGGCGAGGCAGCGATTTGACGGCGACCGTAGGGCATTGTCTTCGTCTCTTCGACCTTCTCATTCCTTGAGGCTTGAAGGTAATTTCTAGAAATGAAAGATATTGAAATTTGAATGATGAAGAGACTTATTTATGATTTATGAAGCCTTTTCTTTTGAAATTGAGAATTAATCGCAAGTTGCAACTTTTGTTTTACTTGAGACTTGAATGTTTGCACTTTGCACTTTGTTGAATTGGGGAATCCTTGAATGAGTTGAATGGTTGAATCGTGAATGGTTAAACTTAAAGTTTTGCACTGAGTCCGCCTATTCTGAGTTTCTGACTTATACGTTATGAACCATGATTGAACTTTCCTTTTTATTTCCTGAAATTTGATTGCACTGCTTTTCTTATTTAGTTATTTAACATTGTTTTGTTTTCTTTAACAAAATTAGGGAGGAGTAGGAATAAGAAAAAGACAATTATAATTTATACAATTACTAAGTAGCTACAGAAATTGTGGACAAGATGCAATTAGTTCTTGAAATTTGAGGTAATTTGTTGTGCTTTCATTGCTCTTTGGTCGTTTATTGCAAGTTGCAACTCTTTTTTTATTGTTGACTTATTGGATTATTTAAATTTCTCCTACACAAATGGTTTAGCTAAAAAATATAATTTTCTAATTGATTCTATTAATTACCTTGATTGTCTAGATTTTATTATGGCCACAACAACCTTCTAGCAAGAAATGCAAAACAACTTTGCATTCTTTCTTTGGGCCTGTAAGAAATACTACGGAGAATGAGGAATCAAATGACCAGCAACATACTCCTCCAATTTGTTAACGTAAAAAAGTCTTCGGGTTCAACTTAATTTTTAGCTTAGGTATAGATTTTGAGTAGTTGAACACTTTCTGTAATGAACATTGACTTTGTGTAATATTTTGAAAAATTAGTATTTATATAAATGACTTTTTGTTTTTTCAATCCGGTTACCCCCCCCCCCCAATGCCCCAATGTTATGCTGGCTACACCCTTGCTCTTGAACGAGCACTCTCTGCCCCACACTCTCAACCGCCGGGTCGTAGGTGTGAGGCAGCCTTGTTACCCCCCCCCCACCAAACAAAAAAAAAGAAGGAAAAAAAAAAAAATATATATATATATATATAAATGCATGGTAGAACATTAATTGATATGAATAATGGTGTAAAGAAAATTTCCTACTTCTCAAGTAGAACATTGATTTAAAAATCGTAGTACTTTGAATCCTATTGTGGGATATTTGAAAGATTTTAGGTTGGATTGTGTAGCTCTTTATTTTTCCAGTGCAATCAATTTGGGTGTGGTTGTGGAGATGTAGAGAGAAGAGGTTAAGTTGTTATTTCATATGTGCCATAAATGAAGACATTTGACGAAATGCCACTTTGGGAAACTAGTTATGCAAAGAAAGTGTTTGATGAAATGTCTATTTGAAATTAGCTGCACAATGAAAAATGTATGGTATATGTTTGGATGAGATTTAAATTGATTAATATGTCACGATAATTTTTGAATAATTGTTAACCTCCTTAATTTAATGAAATAGTCAATTAACTCAATAATAAAGTTTGTGTATCTAAATTCTAAGTTAATTATAGGTAAATTAACATGAGAAGCTAGCTTAAAAAATTTTACATGCCTTAGTGAATGGATTAAATTAAAATAATTTAATCTTTTTATTTTTTATTTTAGCATAAAATCTAATTCATGGTTATCTGTTGCACTTTACATGATTTTTCCCCCATTTGTTCTTATGAAAATTTCTATTGCTAATCACCAGTCTGAACACTATTGAAATTATAGTTAATGTTTATATATCTAATTGTTTGATTTTAATTCATCTTGTTTAACTAAATTGTTACTTGACTTGACAATTGATAAGTGATAATTTATTATCTTTGTATAGATATTATAAATGAACATTGCTGCATCATTTTAAGTAAATAAGAAATAGAGAATCTCGTTGTTTTGATGAGCAATAATGACTTAGGAATTTGGCACAGTGACGTCACAGGCGAACTAAGGACATCTACACTTGCAAGTTAAAAGTAAATTTCCTAAGAATTTCAAGTAAGGAAACTCTCTCCTAAGTTCATTCAGTGTTGAAGGTCAATGTGCAGGTCATGTGCTTTAATACTTGTGGATGTGTGGTTATAATTTTTAGATGCAATTATGTGATTATGGATCTGTCTGGACACCGGAGATGGGTTATAATCCCATCCAGTTTATAAACTAAACTTCAAATAAAAAATCTGACGCTTACAAAAAAAGAAATTCAAAAAAATTGACAATTGATGCTGCATGTGTCATCCCTCAGACGGCCCATGACAACTTGGAAATCAGAGTCCATGTGTCATTCCTTGGACATTCACATGGAATGGTACTTTTTTCTGGATAGCTGCCTAATTGTCATTTTTTGAATTAAACTAGGGATTATAAACTGGTTGGGGTCATAATCCTTTTCCAAACAGACCCTATGATGCTTACACCGTTTCATATATGTTTATTACGCTCGAGGGCATGTTCAGGCCTACATATACATCATGTTATTGCATCAAAAAGTATGTATAGTCATTGATTTAAAAATGCTCAATGCTTTTCAATGATAAGTGATGTATTCCATGTTTTAAGAAGGAAACAAGTGCATCTCTGTGACGTGGAAGGTTTGAATATGAAATGGGCTGTGGGAACATGCACCCGACTTGAAAAGTTAATTTGAATGTGAAAGTAAAAGCTGAAAGTGGAAAATAATATTTACTGTTTGAGTAGAATGAATATAGTTCCAAATGATAATTGTCCACTGTAGAGCTTATTGGTTATAGTTGATTTACTGATTGAGCTTACGATGGCAATAAATGATTTTTGAAAGTATAAAGTGAAAAAGGGATACATATTCTTAGATTATTCAAAGCATTGCATATTATAAGCATGCATCAAGTTCGTGGACTTTACTTGTTCAGCATCAGCTCAGCCCTCTTTTTCCCCAAAGTTTAGATAATAAAAGTTAGATGATTTTAGGAGATTGCATAGAGGTAGAGAGTACTCATATATTAGCTATTAAAATTTGAAGTTATAGAACATTGTAGATAATTATGATGATTTTTTATTCATTCCTTCACTTACCCCTTATGAACGTTTTCTAGCTTTCAAATAAGTTGCTTATTACTTTAAGATTGAAGGACTTGTGGAAGAATGATTGATTTTTGGACATTTGAATTGTGTAATTTATATGATTGTTTTATTTTGGTTGGACCCAAGTATTCCATTTAGACTGATTTTTTCTTTTAATTCATGTGCTTATATTTCCTTTATTGCCGAGGAGTTGGGAATTGAATTGGAGTTGGTTTGTGATTGCTGAAGTGTTGGATGAGCATGATTTTTGGCATTCTAATTGTTGTGTGAATGTGAGGTTCCCAAGATTACATTTGTCGCGGATCTCATTGACAATCATCTATACTGCCCGACGGAAAAATATGTAGCAACGTTCTCGCCTCACGACCTGCTAAAAATCGGGTTGAAGTTTGGTGACTTTTTATCTATCTTAAAATTATTTAAATCTAGAAAGGACGTGACAGGTTGAACCTGCCATCCTGTGGGCCGTGTCCCGTTGGTTTAGTCCTTTTCTTTTCTCTCTTCTCCTTTTTTTTTTTTTTTTTTGGTGCCCTTTTTTCTTTCTTTCTTTCTTTCCCCTTGGCACATCTAGGGTTTAGATTGAAATTAATATCTAGGATTAAACTGAATTCAGCTATGAAATTATAGATATCATTTTAGGGCTTAATTGAAATAATTTAAAAAGAGTGGGATTTGGATAAAAGTAAAATAATAATAATAATGTAAAACTTTTACTTTTGATGTTTGAGGCAACTTTACAAGCATTATATTTAATTAAAGTTCCCATTGAGATCTTTGATTTGATACCCACACTGCATATTTTCCAATGTCAAAATAATACCATAATTATCCAAAAATAAAATAAACTAAGTTGGTAACTTGACTTTTCATTTTTCACATATTACCCAAAAAAATTGCCTACACAATTTCCGCAATAATAAAAATAAAAATCAAGTCAAAACAATATTTCCATGGAATAACTTCAATGGTGATAGTGAAAACCTGACTGCTTGTTAAAATTTCCATTTTCAAGAACTAGAGTGGGATCCAGCCTGCCTTGCCCGTGGAATGGTTCAGCAATACATCTCACCTAGAGGAAACCTAAAACGTTAATTTTGTTAGCCACTCTTGAAACTGCAATTTGCAAGTATCTGTTAATTGTAATTGATTCTGAAGTTGTTCTTTAGTTTAACATTTGCTCAATGGCTTTGCGAACTGCAAATTTTCAATCCTTAACTTTATGAGCAAACCGTAAACTGGGGTTTTATATCTGCAGATTATCAGAGGAAAAATTTGAGAGTACATCGATATGGAGTCTAATGAATGCTCCACACAGAGTGAAAGAATAAACAAGTAATCCTTCTTCTTTCCATTTATTTTACTTGTCTTCAAGTTCCTCAATTTCAGGAATTTGATGTTCCTTTTTGTTACATGATCGTGTATTTTGTTCAGAGAAGCGCCACAATTGGCTGCTGTGCTGAAAGAAATGAAAGAGGGTTTGGATGTTGTGAGGAGTAGGGTTCAGGCTTTGACTTCTAAGGTACATTTGAATCTCCAGCATGCATAACCTATCATAAGCTATTTGTAAATCTATTGGTTCAGTATTTGATCAGGTGATTGAAAGCAGTGTTAGCGCTAAGGTTAGATTTTCATGCATTGAGAACTTCCAAATATAGGATCAGAATGCAGTGGAAAGCTGCCTGGTTTTGCTTATTTGAATTTAATGACAAGCTCCTTTTTTCCTCCCTCCTATATGAAGTAGATTCTGCAGTCAGATTCAATATAAAGTAGCTACCTTAGATTTTCCGCAAACTATGGAGAAGGGAAAGACAGACATGAAAGCAATATATTTCAAGCTGCAATGTGAAAATGGCAATTAGAATGCTTATGTGAATTATGAAGTGTATCAACTGAAAAAAGCAGCTGTAAAGGAATAAAAGAAGGCTTACTAACCAAACAACTTTTGATAACAAGACAGCTATTTTGTTTAAAAAAAAAGGAAATAATTAAATGAAAAAAAAGGTTTAAAGGAACTAAAACTAAGAGCTTGTTTGAAACCCATTATTTTTCCCATAATAATTCCACCTATCATTGATTTGGCTGTTGATTTGACAACTGCTCAACCACCAGTCAACCACCACACATTTCAAACTTTAATTAAATCTCCACCACTCATTTTAAATCATTATAATTTACCATTATAATTTGACCTCATAATGAGAATCAAACAAGCTCTAAAAGGAAAGCATATGTTTGCCCGAGACAACTTCAATCACTTCTGAGTGCACCACAATCAACTGCATCTGCTTCAATTGGTGAATCTCTTGCAGTCCTCTCCTCGCTTTTTAGTTTGCTGGATGTTAAATTACTGAAACCCTAGTCCTGACCTGATCTGTTGGAGTTAGGCCAACTAAAACTCATAGCATTGGATAAGAAGCACCCCACAAGTTATGAGTCAATTCGCATTGACATGTAGAAGGGCAGCTGTGTTATACCACCATCCTTTTAGTTCTCTTATTTATAAGGCAAAAGGGTGGTAATACAAACTACAAAGCAATTTCTGTCTTTATCATTGAGATCCTTAGTGTTGCAATTTTGCAATTAGTGTTGCAATTTTGCAATTAGGTAGCCAAAAAAATGAGAGCTACAAAAATGAATTATAATATTAGAGATTATGGGAAGCGATGATTTCTTTATTTCATCCTAGAATGAATTAATCTAGTAACATTCTATTTGACATCTTATAATCCATGAAGATTGATTATTTCCTTAATGTATCCTGCTCTATGACTGTCAATGCTCGGTGGGTGTGCACACGTGCTTGTTTAGCTGAAGTTGTTTGTAAGAGCACCAGTAACAGGGACAAGTGGTCGTAAGTTTTTCTTTTTATCTTTACTTGATTCCTTTTCTCTTCTTGTACACAGGTCAAATCAAAAAGTCTACCTACCAAAGATGGAATAAGCTATCTCGAAGCCAAACATTTGCTGCTTCTAAATTATTGTCAGTCACTTGTGTACTACTTGCTTCGCAAGGCAAAAGGCTTATCAATTCAAGGACATCCTGTAGTACAAAGTCTTGTTGAGATAAGACTATTCTTAGAGAAGGTATCTCTATGAGCAACCCCCCTCTCCTTTCTTTCCAAACCTGCCATGCAGGTGCATAATCTCATAAATTCACGTTTAAAGTTTTTTAAAAAAAAAAAATTGCAAATGTTGCATTGACTCATTCCTCATGTCAAACGAGAAGGAAAAACAATTACAGAAAATTAAGATGAAAAAATATAAAATGTGGTAGTCAATGTTTGACAGCCTGTGTTGCTATGCTTATGCTTTTCTTTATACCATTTCTTATTTAGTGGCCAAATTAGTCAAAGATGTCAAGGTTCGGATTTGCTTTGTAGAATGATTTTTTGGTGCTCATTTTCTTCCATCACCTTGTCTATGCCGATTTACCTTATTAACAAAATTCCTTTTTTTTTTTTTCCATCATTATTTGGTTCAATGCAGATTCGCCCTATTGACAAGAAACTTGAATACCAAATTCAAAAGCTAATGAAAGCTACAGCAACCTCAGAACCAAAATTAGTTGCAGCTGAGAAAGATGCGGATACAACCCAGAAGACTGAGGACTTGTTGAGATATCACCCAAATCCAGGGTTGCTTGGTAGCGGAATGGATAATGCTCCGGAGGCAAGTCGGTCATTCTTAAAACAATAATTTGGGTTTTTGTGCTTAACAGTGAACCAATTGTTTGGATTGGCTAACTGTGATAACTGATAAGGAAAAAAAAGAGAGATTCATACATCAATAATACTTGCATATCTTGATTGTATGTGATTTCATCCACTCCACAAATAATTTCACTAAAGTCCATCCCATGTTTGCAGGATCGAAATGGTGTGTATCGGCCCCCAAAATTCGCCCCTGCTTCTATGGAGGAAGATAAGATGTCAAGACAGGAGAGAAATGCTTTAAGAAAAGAGAGAGAGAATCTGCGACAAGCAAGGCAGAGTGCTTATGTAAGAGAATTGATGAATGATATGGAAGAAAGACCTGAAGAGGTGGGTAGATGTAGCAATTTGTGGAATATACAGATATTGTGTAACCAGCACTTGTGCTTATTTACTATGAATTTATGGTTTATGGTGGAAATTTGCAGATCACAGAAACTGGACCTGAAAGTAGAGAACTTACGAAGTATATGGCAAAGATGGATGAACATGCTCGACAAGAGGAAGAACTTTTCACGCGTGCTCCTCTCACAAAATCAGAGAAAAAGAAGATGAAACATTTGGAGAAGTCAAGAAATGGGTAAGCCCAACTGAGCATTATGAGCAAACATTATTTTTTACCCATGCCAAAATATCTTGAATGAGTTGTGTAACTTATGTTGCAAGATGATATGTATTTTATGATTCATTTATGCCGCCAGAGAGCTAATTTATAGCTGCTTCTCTCCAAACACAAATTGCCAGGTTAATTGGTCTCACAGAGAGTTTCTACGATGAAATTAAAAGTTTGCCTTTAGGGGACAGCGTAACCGAGCAATCAAACACCTTCAACATTGATGGCATTGCAGATAGAAAATTGAAGAAACGCCAGGTGTGTTCTGAACATATTCAATTATAGCTTCCTTTCATAGCCATACTAAATATATGGATCATCTATGTCCAATTTGAGAGACATTTCAATAAAAGTGGATCATCGATGTCTGACTTGAGAGACTTCAATAAAAAGTGTCTTGAGTCTGAGCCCTGATGACATGTAAATCTTTTTATATACCGATTTTGTATGTGGCATATAATGGGGTTATCTCATTTCCCCAGCATGATTTCATGATCTGAATGTGAGTTTGCTTTTCTATATTTCAGGCAATATTAACTCAATCTTGGGATTTAGAAACTCCCCGTACTCAAACTTTAAGCTGCTTTTTCAATTTGAAGAGTGAAGACTAACATCCTAGTTTCGTCCATGGCATGTCCATTCACAATTCTCTTTCCATAAGTTAACTCAGTTTAGTACATGATTCATACTTTCTTTACTGGCCAGTGGTATTCCTACATATATGCATTTACCTGTTTCATGGTTTATTTTTGACTCTTAAAAGTAGTAACCATGTTTGATTATAATTATATAATATTAAATTGTAGTGGGGAAATTATAATAAGGTAGAATGAGTGTGTGGATTTAGTTAGCGTTTGAAATGTGGTTTTAGTTGATTAATTAAATTAGTGGTCGGTGAAATTATAATTAGAAAGAGATGATGAGAATCAAACACCCTCTAATTTCTGTGATTGATGTAATGTTAGCACTTTCTGTTCTCACGTATATGATTTGTTACTCATTGCTCAACTTTATTGATAAATTATAACGAAAAAAGAGTGTTAGAATAAGTGAGAGGAATCTAGGCGCTGTAAACTAACATTTTAATAAAGTTGCTTTGTGCAGAATCTAAGTATTCCATTTCAGATTCATTCTGATTTCTTCGTTCTTTGTAATACTTGAATAGGAGTCAAGAAACTGGTTTACTTTTCACTACCACTACATGTAGTTTGATTTGCAAGTAGAAGTTGAAATGGTGAAGTCTGACTAGGAGTAAAAAGAATAGAGCGTTGTATAATTACTTTTGCACTTCTTGTTTTATATATTCTTCATTAGCAAGTCAAAGGAAATACTGACATCTATCTCCTTGCAGAGGAAGTATTGAGTGGCTGCAAACTCAGGCTAATCCAAGTGAATGCCTGCGGCTGTTTCCTGCCAGAATCCAAATGAATGACGGTGTTGTTTCCTGCTAGAATACATCAGCAGCTTTTCCTGTATCAGAATACATATCCATCTTTTTGGAGATAAATTTTCACATTAGCTTTATTGGGAAAAAAATTGCATTATAGAATGAACAGGCATGCCCGAATCGTTTGATCAGATCATATTATTCACTCTTGATTCTATTATTGTATCAATTGGAAATCAGTTAGAAATATGGTGCTGATGTTAGCTTTTTAGGTTTGGGTCATTACCCTATTCTGGTTCCTCCAACTGATGTGTTCTCTGTTGACAGGGAAACTACAAATTCATATAACTGGCTTTTAACCATTATAGTGTCAATTTTATTGGTTGGTGGTGGTTGAAATTCGGTCAGTTTTGAATCCCTTGTAACTGATATCGTTTCTAAAGATTTTGTGATTCTGTTTGAGCAGAAAGAACAATCAATTAGTTTCACTGTTTCTACTTAAAAATAGAATCTGGTCAAACTTATCGCATCTATATATTTGATGACATTCAACTAATATGATAGCAATGGCAGTATGTGAATTTCTGTACAAAAATTAGGGTTTGGGAATTCATTGCGTGTATTCAATTTATACATTTTTTTTTTGACAACGTATTCAATTTATACTTGTCATGACAACTAATGATTTTTTGTCAAATTATAATAATGATAAGAAAAAAAATAATACTTATAAAACTTTTGTACTTCTAGATTAGAGTTTTGTTGTCTATCCAACCCCAGCAGATAATTTTAATTGAATGGATATATATACACGCACAAACACCAAAAAGGGAGGGAGGGAGAGAGAGAGAGAAGCACAATTTTAAGAATTTATTAGTGTAGGTACGTGTGTTGCACGTAAATTAGCCGTAATTGTATCTTTGTTTTTATACAAAAGCAGATAAGACTCATCAATTAATTGCTGCTAAAAATTTTACATCAATAATAATTTATAGAAGTTACCATGACTGGAAAACTTTGAATAGTACATTTTCCAACAACCAATTACAAACATTACATAATGAATATACATCATACGAACTCAAGTTCTAAATGTTAATGGTCAATGGATGCCATGGAAGCCTTTTAGGATTCAATATCCCATTGCAAATCCCTTAAAACTTAGTTGATAGCTATTAGTTGGCAATCCCTCTTCGTCACATTTTCCAAATCCTTTAGGGTAAACCAGTGGCCCCAACCAAGGTGTGAGAGCTTGGCTATTCTTGCTAGCTGGGAAGCTACAGATATAGGATACGAAGATAATTAAATGAGCTGGATTAACTGTTAGTATCGACATTCCTTGCCTTCTCATCAATTAAATAAAATGGGCCAAAAGCTTATCTCTAACTTTTTCATTTTTATCCTGAGCTGTGAATATATCCCCCCATTGTCAAAAGTGGTTTGTGGAGAGTTGATCAACCCTTATCTCTTTGATTTCCTTAGATACATTTGGGATATTGCTTATGGGAAGCTGATCATTACCGTCTAGACTTCTTACACGAAATACATAATGGAAACAACAGGAGAACCAGTATAGAAAAGATCCTAAAAAAAAAATTCTACCAGAACTCACACCTTAAGATGAAAGTTGTGAGTTCTATTGGATAAACCAAAACTAAGGGTATAACCCATGTTGCCAATGTGAAAATGCCCGCCAAACAGAAAATTTATATATATTCATTTTGCCAAGTTCCTCATAAAATTCAACCTAAACAGATTTTTTTCTGTCAAGATACTAATCATTGGCAACAAGCAATAATAACTAACATAATTTACAAAGTGAACAATATTTTCTTTTTACTTCAAGCTAAATAATGGGAAGAATCAGAGTTCAAGGAACCATACAAATAATTTTGTTACTTCTCTTCAGTTTCACATAATTTTTATGTTCCCCAGACTAATCAGCACAGGATAAACCTTAACCTAAATATTTATAAACATTAATCAAACAAAAAGCAGTTGCTTTGGAAGCTAACAAACAGTGGTGCAATTGTCATAGGTACAGAGGCCAAATACTTATAAACCTTAAGCCCAAATATTTATAAACATTAATCAAACAAAAAGCAGTTGCTTTGGAAGCTAACAAACAGTGGTGCAATTGTCATAGGTACAGAGGCCAAAAATAAATAAAAATAAAAAAAAAAGATAAAAATGCAAGTAGAGCTGGCTGTTGACTTACAGTGACCATCTTCCATTCGAAATTGCCATGAGAACCTTCAATGTTCTATTGCATGCTCCCTTTTCATCTGTGGTTACAATGAAATCAGTAACATTTGGGTTCCAAGACTTGGACACAGCTGCGCCAGATATTGTAGCAAACTTCATTAGTGGATGTTGCATGCCAGAAATCAAATTACGAGACTTAGATTGCTTCAGCGATTTCACATGGCAGGATACAGTCAAGAATTCTAAGGAAAACAACCATTAACTAAGAGGAGAAAAGAAAATTACCCTGTGCCAACATGTTTCTAATTCTAATATGAACAATATTTAAGGATATGTCAGTATATTTATATCTGGGCAAATTACATATTTGGTGGATTTTAGTACTCTCTTTCAGTAGGCATATTAGGGGAAAAAGATAAATAAATAATAAGGCAGTAACAATTAGGTTCCAATGAAGTCGTTTGGATGTTTACTCTTCATATCATGTTCCCCCCCCCCCCAACTAAATATGGTGTATAACCAGAAGGAAGAAGGGAAAAAGAAAAGAAATACTACTTTCTCTTTTGATGACATAGCAGATCCACATAAAACAATTCTTTTGGCCCATTAGGGGAGGTCGCCCAAAAGTTCAACTGGTCAGGGGAACTGTTTCAAAGATAGGTATTTATGTAAATTAGAAATTATTACTAATGGGTTAGCTCTTGGTATGACATACCTAGATCAAAGAACTTAAGAAAGAAAAAGCACCACATATTTCTTTTAAACCGTCTATTTAAAGCAATGGAACCTTTTGAAAATGAGTTTCATACAAAATAACTCTTGTGTCTCTGCCACATTGAAGTGAAAAAATTTACAATAAAATAGCAGACTTGTATATAAAAGATAGAGAAATCGCATTCAATCCGATCCAAAGCAGCTATATTTCTATTGAAATGC
The DNA here is from genome assembly GCA_963692815.1 of Nyctanthes arbor-tristis. Taxonomy (NCBI): domain Eukaryota; kingdom Viridiplantae; phylum Streptophyta; class Magnoliopsida; order Lamiales; family Oleaceae; genus Nyctanthes; species Nyctanthes arbor-tristis. Next base: position 43,455 of record CAVNYN010281513.1, read on the forward strand.
CTACTCCCAAATAATTGATGAAAATGAGTTATATGTATAGGATGATAAATGTAAAAAACCTACATACCTTTGAGGGGATAAAGAATAACTTTCACCACGCTAGTGCTTTTTAACGCTGGACTTCTCCCTTGGAAATTTTGTAGATTTGTGAAATGGACATAGCATTAGAAAGTCATCCTGCAAATTAGTTTTTTATACCAAAAAATAGGTAAGCCATATATAAGATTGGACTTAGTGGAGGGAAAACAGTAAGTGATGCAAGTTCACTTGCGCAGTCCCATCTACAGTCCAGAACTTTTAAGGCACCGGGTACATGATAACTTCCCCGGCTGAACTTAATAAAGCAGCCAAGAGCTGTTTCCATCAACGCATCTATGCTGCACTTGAGCTTAGCAGCTTTTGCAAGTTCAGGCTCCAAATTCTTAATTTCTGCGACATAGTATACTTGAGGGGACCTAAAATTAATGAATAAAAAGGGGCCAATAGGCCATGTCCAATATCTTCAATTTGCCTGCGTTTGGCAAATTGAAATAGTCTATAAAAAAATAAAAATAAAAAAGAGGGGAAGAAATAAAAAAAAATGTAAATCAGACTCGTATAAGAAGATCCAATTCATTTTCATCATAAAATTGTCATTGTGACTTAATTTAAGATCCACATAATTTATCTTTGCTATGTCATTATTGTATATTAATAGTACAATATCCAAAACAATCCAAGAAGCTGATTCCACATCCACATTTCTTATCAAAGTCCCCATTCCAACCATTCCTTAATAGCCCACTTCTGTTTGTTTTCTCAAGTGAATCAACTCCATCTTGAACACATTTCACAAGTGAAATGATCAAATTTTTTCCCAGATTCTAGAGTTATTCAAGAATCAAATCAAGAAATGTCGAATACAATCAAGAACATGAGGAACATTTACTTACAAGATTTATATGCATTATAGGCATTCTAAGTATAATTACCAGAAGATGAGAGTGGGAGAATAGTAGCATTAAAAGTAGCATCCAAGCTTCAGAAAATGGCTATGATGTTCTCCATAAAAGAAGCAGGTCTCCTCCAACCTGGTCTGTCTAATCTATTAGGTAATTTTCTCACATACTCCCAAACCCACTTAATTCCATTCCTGAGAAGATGAAAAGCATCAAATTTAGAGATTAGAAAGTTTAGCATTGAGCCAAAATCAATTGATTCCATTAATATTAATCTGAAATCTGATGGCAACTGAGATAAAGTTAATACTGCATATCAATAAATACTACAAATTAAAATTCATTAGATCTTTGGCCAATGAAGCTTGTATATCAACATATGGTCTCTTGGAAAGCTTACACGTGTTTCATGGAAACAATAAGTTAAATGAAGGCAGCAGAATATCCCCATGCCACTTATTTCATAAAAAACATTGGACATTCTATTTTCCAGCTATAGTATCTAGGAAGCAAGTGGTAATTTATTTATGACAGATACAACAACTGAGAATGTTGGCCGTGATTAGATTTAAATAGAATATAAAATGACATTGTTTATCGTAAGGGTTTCAAGATTTAAATAGTCAATCATGTACTAAAGGACATGCTTGCGAGGTTGAGTTTTTGATATAATACATACACTTGTAACATATATAAAATAATCTTTCCAAAAGATTTGTATAAATCTGGATTTCTAAAGACCTAATGGTTGCTATTAAAACTCATAAGATACACCAGTAAAAATTCAAGTGGCCCTTTCTCATGCTTAAATAAACAAAAGGTTTTATGTAGTAAACTTGGATTGTTGCGAAACAAATTTGAACCTAAAATTTGGAACTCATAAAGATAAAAGCTTAATACCCATGAATAACTTGCAAGTAAAAATGGATTGTAAAGTCCTCTTGGCTTGCATGCTTCTATACATCCTTGAGTCTTGAATGGCTCACTTAAAAAAAATAATAAATAATTAATTAATTAAATAGAAAATGCAAAATTGAAAAATTATCATTGTATTGTCAAATATTCAAATCTAAGCATACATACAGGTAAAGCAATATAAAATATATTAAAAAAAAGGAAGAAGAAGAAGAAGAATATGCCTCTATTGAGTGAAAGAACATTTTCACCTAACTCTATTGAATGAATTTTCGAACTATGTATCCAATTGCATTATTTAATTTGACTTTTCCTAAAATAGGGAAAGGGGTGAAATGCTTCTCAAGATGTGGTATAACATATAGTGAGATCAATGAAATCCAATTAATGTAAATAGGAACTCATACCTCTTGGGTTAAACAATCAGTACCCTCACATTAAAATCCGAAGAATGCATTTTGTAAAATTTAAATATAGGCTCCTCAATGTGTAATGCCCCGTTTACTCCTTCAATAATGGCATCCGCATGAATTAAAAAACCATTTGATCTCAAAATCTAAAAGCAAAAATAAAAACATAGAGGAAACATACAAACTGTGAGAGAAAAGCAAGCAACATCTTAATTTTGTAAGAAATTTTTCTTGCTAAAATCACAAAAAGATTTACCTAAAACACAGGACAGTCCCTGAAACAGCTGTATGATTGTAAGCTGCATTGAAAATAAATGGTGATATGTATATGTTTTAAACATTTAATATCATTATATTAATCTAGCAAATTTACATGGGGTCTGGCACTGCCAAAAGAGAGGCGCTAGACATTCTGTAATGCAAACATTCTCTTCTGTTCTTATATATCTAAAAGAAAATAAAATAAGAGGGCTCTGATAGAAGGGCTTCTGGCATTGTTATAACTACACTAATGCTAAGAGACACGGACACGCTTCCAGCGCTGGTGAGTCGGTGTCAGACATGTACCCGACACTGACACGTCATTGACACGCGTCAAACACGGCCAAATTTGTGTCGCAAATTCAAAGTCTGTGGAAGACGAGCCGGACACGCAAAGCTTGGAAAACTTTGAGAAAGAAAGGAGGACATGCCTTGTACAACTAGCAATGAATGGACATTAGGCTTGCAAGGACTTGAAATTGGCCGGAATTTGGTTTGGTAGGAAGCGGCGAATCTGCGATCCTAAACCCTAATCGATCTGCCATTACACCGAGGAGGAAGGATATGGAGGAAAGCAGATAGATAACACGTAAAAAGAAGGGTAAATGTGGAAACTAAATAAATTGTCGTCCTATGATAATTTTTGTGGTACCTTGGGCTGGAAATGTGATACCTAAATTGAGTGAATAGTGGGAATTGAAACAAGCCACTTATATATATTTAGGATTTAGGATTTTTTGAAATAAATTTTTCTACTTTATACACAAATGTTTGAAAATAATCTTTTCAACATACTTATGTGGCCAATGTGATAGGTGTTGATGCTAAAATCTGTCTAGATTCAACAAACGAATTTATTTACGTGAGAAAGTAGAGTTTGAATCTATTTGAAGAATTAATGAAGGGTTTATGGAATAATTGGGGACGGGTGAAGAGGAGTAAATGCTCAAGAAGACACGTTTGCTTTTTTTTTTTTTTTTAAGGGAAGAGGATCCTCCACTAAGTGGGATTTTCTCTTATTTATAGCATACAAATTAATATGTAATGATAACATGTATTAGATGCTTGACAAATAAGAGGCTTCTTAAGCACACTTAGCTAGAGCTATGTCACACTATCTTGACCAAATTTGGACTAGAGGCCGCATAGGGAAGACAAATATTCACTTTTCATTAAATATGGGTGTCACATCATTCTTCAAGTGATAAGTTAAGCAAGCTGGCAAGCAAGTTGTATGATGGTTTTGCCCCCTAAAATGGCGCGAAGTACCACACACTTAACGTGAGCAAGCGACCTTAAAGATTGACATCATGGGAATTCACGCCCGGCGATCCCCAACTCCCTATGCGAGCGACCTAGATTGCGAGCAGGGTGATCTGTGATCTGAGGACCATAAGTTTGTCAAGCCTAAGTCTCTTACCTAGATGTCAGGACCTTGAGCTTGTGAGGGGCCTAGCTCTGTAGGTCGAGGGTCTACCAGCTCAACAAGCGGGGGTCCACGCTGAGTGGCTACTAGCTCAACAAGTGGAGGTCCACATTGAGTGGTTACCAGATCAACAAGCGGCGTTGACTACGGCCTGAAAAATGTGACCTAGCACTTAGATATATAAACAATAGTCATCATGAGTTTAAAGTGGTGTGTAAATAAATAAGATCCTCCGGCTATATGAGTATATTATGTACAAAAATTATATACAGGTGTGTGCGACTTTGATATAATGTAAGAGTAAGAGGGGCAAAGGTTATCTAAAAATAGCATTTCTTCCTGTCATATAATTTGCATACGCTGGCATTGGAGTACATTGGCCTTCCTTGATAGAAAAAGAGTTGTGCCATTTGAACAAAATGACGTATAAAAAGTTGGATAAGAGATAACATTTGGTAAGATTTTATTTTTCAACACATCGATAGTCATCTCATGAGTCATATGATCTTTGTATCACTTTTTGTACACCTTTTTTTTTTGCCAAAGTAGAATTATTCATAGAAAGCACCACCCGTAATTTTTATTTCACATATTTATCTTACTTTTATGATATGAAATGATGGAAAAAAAAATGGAAAACATTCTACCTAAGGGGAGGTGAGAATTATTTCCCGAGAAAAATGTGTCTAAATGTTCTTCAAGTGATTGTACGACGAAATTTAATTTTCATTTCCATTTTCTATCAAACACACCAAAGAAAGAATTTTTCCAAGAACTTGATATTTTTCTTGAAAAATAAATCCAATCAAACACACGCTTAATTTTTATTCAATGCCAAAAGTGTTCTAGTACAAGAGCCAACCAACTTTTTTATATGGTTTAAACGTACTACATAGCACTTTTATAATTAAAATGTTTCCTTTTGAATTAGCCTATTACAAACCATTAAATACATGCACTGATGAGCCTTACCCGAGATTCCCTACAAACACTTCATCGTTGGGGGTTTTTCGAGGAATACTTTTTCATGATTATTTTTTCTCAAACTCATTTTCTACCCATCCTTTGAAATATTATTTTTGATGAAATCCAACATTTTCTTACTTCATAATGCCACTTTCTTTAGAAGGAAAAAAAAATTCTTTTCTCTCCAACAAAAATATCTTGATCCCTAAACAAACTCTTGGTTCTCCTTATTTGGCAAACATTCTAAAGGATGTGTTTGCAGTCTGAAACATCATTTCAAAAAATCACAAATTTCCAAAATCATAAGAAGAATTCTATAGGTCATACTAAAATACTTATCAAAATTCATAAGGCAAACTGCATTAAAAATAAAATCATAATGCAAATTGTTGCTACTATTTTCATAAGTTTAAAATAGTACTGGAAAATGCTCGTTGAATATGACTAAATTAAGAAAAGTGTACCAAATTTACCTGTCTTTCATTCTCCTATTCTTCACCCAAATCATAATTTTGAATCAGTGTGTAATGATGTATGTTTTTGTTACGTTAGTGGATGGGAATTATGTGATTGACGTTTAGAGCAAGAATGATCCGAGTTATGGCTGCTGTGATGAAAGTAAATGATTTCTTCATGTCATTGCTAACATTTAGGTAAAAGCGCATGTCATTTAGAAAACTTTTAGAATCCCCAAAATTTTGTACAAATATATCAAAGATTTGGAAAAGTCCAGCTTTTGAATACTATTTGAGTTTGTTAATGGATTCATCTTGGGAAGAAGTATAGAAATTTGAAACTAAATACAGATATATTAACTAATAAGCTAAAAAAAAATCTTGTTCTGGGACAAAAAGTGGTCCATGGACTAGCTGTGCTTTTCACTCCCAGTCATAGTGATATTATATTCTTTGGGCAAAAAATTCACAATCGCGCCCTTAAGTGTAGCCTCAATTTCAAAATGTTGATAGAAAGCTAGTGAATTTATGAGAAGTTGGGTACCTGCGGCATTGAAAACGAAAAAGGTTTGCGACTTAGTTGATAGAAAGTTTAAAGGTTGGACACTATTTATGAAATTAACTCTTAGGAAATATTAACTTGAAAAGGGTAGGGACCTATTCGGAATCCTCTTAAATAGGGGTGGTCATAGTTGTGCAAATCTAAGATAAAACACTCAAGTATACTGCATATATTGGAATAGTTTCATCATCCCAAAATATAGATACGTAAATGTTATTGAAGCCATTTATTGATTTACATCTTGATTAATTGTTCTTTTACATCGATTTGTTTTCTTTTATATCTTGATTAGTTGTTATTTTACATCAATTTGTTTTCTTTGCCCCCCCAACCCCCCTTTTGTGTGCGTGTGACATTGATTTTCTAAAAGCTTATAGGTGATACAAAAATTAAAGATATCCAGTCTGTTCTTCTCCTCCTCACATATCCTAAGGATTCTCATCACAATCATTGACATGTCCACTAATCTTATGGAACTCAAAAATCATCTCCTGCCCGCCATACACACACATAATGGTCTGTTGTTTGGGGAACCTATACACCATGGGCCCACTGTATATAGGGCCTACATCAATGTTTTAATAATCTCTCACCACGTGTGTGTATAACATGAGATCATTACTGAGTTTTGCCTCCTCCAGTCTTTCACAATTTGTCTAGTACTATCTCATTGTAGAGGTTACAAAAAATGCCTTGCTTTGCATCCAAAGGATTTTCGTAAGCGCTAATTATGGTAACATTTGCACGCTTAAAGTATCATTTTATAGAGGCTCTCGCTTGTCTATATTTTTGACGAAAATATATTATAAAGAAACAATGTGGAAGTTGTGCATTCATTCTTTTTTTTTTTTATTTCATTTTCATTTTTATTTATAAATATATAAAGTCATTGGTCTACAAGAGCATGGTCTGAACTTGTATGAAGGATTTTTATTTCTCACATTTTTACCGAGATTCTGAGCAATCATGTAGGATTTGTTTTCCATGGGGTGGTTAATTTTGTACATTGATAGTGGAGATTATTTGTACCTTCTTCTTTTGCGCAACTTTAACCATAGCTAATTTTTTAAATGTTCATTATATGTACGTACATTTTAAAACTCTTTTCTATAACTTTAGGTCCTCTGGCTTATCATGTAAGTCCTGCAGATAAAGCGAGATGACCAGCAACATAAATGATGATTTATCATTGGGTTAGTTACACCTAACGTCCCCAACCTTTCAACATTTTATCGATTAAGTCCCTAACCTTTAATTTCTCATTTTTACGTCCCTAACTTTTAGTGAAATCCCATTTTTGGTCCTTGGATATGAAAAACGTCCATTTCGTTTGTTATTTACAAGGGTATTTTATGTAAAAATGAAAAAAATAAATATTTTAACATATTTTAATTAAAAAATTAAAAAAAAAGAAAAGAAAAATGGTGGGAGGGGGACTCCCCTCTTCCCACCCCAAAAACCAAGCTGTTGGAACGGCAGCCATATCTGGCAGCAAATGGGGGGAGGAGAGCTTCCCTCAAGCTGTCAGTAATAGCAGCCGGAATGGGACCTCCCAAGATGCCGGTTGCCATTTCCCACAGCTTGAGGAGAGCTCCCCAACCTTTTGCTGCCAGAATGGTAGTCATTTCTGGCAGCTTGAGGGGAACTCCCCCCACCTTTTGCTGCTGGAATGGCAGCCGGAAACGGAAATGGCTGCCATTTCTGGCATCTTGGGGAGAGAGCCCTCCCTCCAACCTTTTGCAACTGGAAATGTCTGCCATTCTGGCAGCTTGGTTTTTAAGGTGGATGGGGGAAGTCCCCCTCCCATCATTTTTCTTTTCTTTTTTTAAATTAAAATATATTAAAATATTTATTTTTTTCGTTTTACTTAAAATACCCCTGTTATTAACAGACGAAATGGACGTTTTCCGTCTCCAATGACGAAAAATGAGATTTCACTAAAAGTTAGTGACGTAAAACCAGAAAGTTAAAGGTTAGGGATGTAATCGATAAAAAATTAAAAGGTTGAAGACGTTAGGTGTAATTAACCCTTTATCATTTTATTTTGATCGTAAGATTGTTTCTTCAAGTCTAGATCGGGTATGAATTTGTTTAATCATCTTTTGTTTTGACACCTAATTGGTTTTAGCTCCAATAACCATTAATGAGATTCAAGATTCATCATCAGAAAACGCTAAACAGGTTGGTGAATTAGAACTTGGCATCGGGGATTGCTAAAAGAAATCTCCCCAACCAAAAACTCTCTACATGGACTTGGCTTTGATTTCAGGTGACATGAGAGGCTTAGAACCATTATATATTCTAGTTCTTCTTTAGTTCCTCTTATCCTATTCTTTGAAGCTTTTCTACAAAGTGATTTTTTTAAAAGTGACTTATTTGTTGAGTTTGTTGCCAAAAATAATCCAAAGTTGAAAAGGAAAAGGAAAGTGAAAGAAGAAGAATCATAGGAGAAAAAGGAATCCAAATCATAGAAGGATTGTCTTGTCTTCTAAGGAAACGAAGTCTATAAATAGAGATGTTTTCTTTTTCTTTTATACACAAGTGGTACAAGCGAGTTGAGAGAAAAATTGGTAAGTCTAGCACATTGAGAATTTTCTTGTAACTCTTTGTGGTTTGTTCGAAGGGTAGAAAATTAGGTGTGGTAAAACTCATGGTGATTTTCTCGGTGTCACTTGGGTCGGGTCAGAGAGTCTTGTGAAGAAAAATAGTAGCCTAGCATCTTGGGATTTCTTTAATTCTTCGCGAGTTAGGCAAACAGTAGAAATTGGTAGATGCGATAAAACTTGTTATATTTTTCTTCTTATACTTGAGGGATGGGTTTTGGCGAGTGAAAATTTTGTAATGTTGTAGCGACTTTAATCATACAGTGGAAAGCTTTGACAGTCCGGTAAATTTGTCTTCGTTATTTTATTTTTCCTTGTCTCAATTAAATTCCTTGAACAACGGTCCTGCGGGCTTAATCGGGGAATTTACATTAATTCTCAACAGTGGTATCAGAGCATCAGGTTTTGTTGGAGGTGGAGCATAGGAAAAATGTCGTACGAAGTGGTGAGAATCAAGTTTGACTTGTGGTTAGAACAAGTCTGGAATTTCTTGATTTTGATTGGGCAATTTAAAGTTTTCAAAGGAGAACCTTCTCCTTATTCTAACAAAGTTGCTAGAACTAGTATGAGCGATAGTGATTGGGAAGATTTATATTTGAAGACTGGAACCAGGATGTGTCTCTATCTAGCCAGAAATGTTCTTGTAAATATTCATAGAATATTTGCTGTGAAGGAACTATGGCGTCAATTTGGAGAGGTGGATCCGGCAAGGGGTTCTTTAAATTTGTTGCACCTGGAAAAATTGTTTAGTTCTTTGCGAGTTGGTGCAGACACAAAAATTCTCAATGAGATCTTCTGGGGACTAGTGGTTGTTGCAACTTTTTGGTGTTGTAGACTAG
>CAVNYN010281513.1:52849-84184 GCA_963692815.1 Nyctanthes arbor-tristis
CGATCTGTCATGCGGGCGTAATCAGGGAATCTACATTAATTCTACATTAGAGCGTCAGGTTTTGTTTGAGGTGAAGCAGAGGAAAGATATGGCAAAGTACGAAGTTGTAATAATCAAGTTTGACTTGTGGTTAGAACAAGTCTGGAATTTCTTGATTTTGATTGGGCAATTTAAAGTTTTCAAAGGAGAACCTTCTCCTTATTCTAACAAAGTTGCTAGAACTAGTATGAGCGATAGTGATTGGGAAGATTTATATTTGAAGACTGGAACCAGGATGTGTCTCTATCTAGCCAGAAATGTTCTAGATCGGAGGATCCGGCAAGGGGTTCTTTAAATTTGTTGCACCTGGAAAAATTGTTTAGTTCTTTGCGAGTTGGTGCAGACACAAAAATTCTCAATGAGATCTTCTGGGGACTAGTGGTTGTTGCAACTTTTTGGTGTTGTAGACTAGCTGATCACGTGAGAAAACATTGTCCAGCTGGAGCAGGTTCGGCTACTGTTCGGATTCGGACAATCCGACTCTCTTGGTGTGAGGGCGGTGGAGATGTGCTATGAAGTATGTAAGTACATCTCCATGGCGTGTCGCTAGGTGCCATGGTAAAGAATGTGTGTTACTTCTAGCGGTTGTACTTACACACGGGCATTGGTTGGCGTGATGCAGGATGTGTGGTTGTAGTAATGTCGATGGCTGATGAGCTCTCTAGAAAGCCAACAAGAGAGTTGCACCACAAACATCAACACGTTTATTTCGACATTGAGCTGATGAAATGCTTGTAATTGTTGTTAATTCTAAGTGGTTATATATACTTATGTGGTGGAGTATGAGACTGTCAAAGTGTGTCAAATGCTTGCCTAGTAATTTCTTAAGTATTGTATACAAGATTGGAGAATATGAAGAATTTGGCTTATTTTGGCAAGGTGGAGATTGTTGGGTTTGTTGCCAAAAATAATCCAAAGTTGAAAAGGAAAAGGAAAGTGAAAGAAGAAGAATCATAGGAGGAAAAGGAATCCAAATCATAGAAGGATTGTCTTGTCTTCTAAAGAAACGAAGCCTATAAATAGAAATGTTTTCTTCTTCTGGAGACCGGTCTCTAATTTATTTGGACTGGAGACCGGTCTCTAATTTAATTGAAATTTTTACATTGGAGGATAGATAGATAATTATAAATAAATGGAGACATCCATCCATTCATTATCTAATGAGAAAATGCTAACTAGACTGGAGATTGGTTTCCAATTGAAATAAATAGCATTACTCTTAAATTATCCATTCAATGCGCACGATTTAGAAACGATATGATCTCCAAACTAAAACAATTGAATTGTACTATTAGAACAAAAAGTGGTATAAAAATTTAAACAAAACTGTCACACAGTAGGATCATATTTTTTAACACATCACGTCACTTTTACATTAATGGCAATTACATGGACCACTTGTCTTTTTTGCCACACTTTTTGTCTCCTCCTTTGTCTAAATAGAATTATTCAAAACAATTTTATCTCACGAGTTAATTATCTAAAATACAATAGAAATTTTCGAGAGTGATTTCATATGCCACTATATTTTAAAATTTATCCCAAATGACACTGCACTTTTCAAATATTATCTTGTCTACCATTGGACTTATCGAAATTTACTAGGTTTGACATTGAATTTCTTGAAATCGACTTTCTTTAAATTGAAAACTTATTTTTTTGATTGCATCATATATAATTAATTATTAAAATTTTAACATAGTGAAATTCATTTTTCACATTTTTATTTTACTAATTTTTTTAATCTAGGACTGATTGAATGGCAAATGTAGTAAGTATTTTATTAGTTCGATGGCAAGTGAAGTAGATTTAAAGTATAGGGATATCAAAGGCAATTCAAAGAAGTTTAATGACATTTGAAGTAAGTTTGAAAGTATAGTAATAAGTGAGATAATTAACTCTTGTCTCGTTAGCTCCAGACACTATTGAACGTATATAAAAGTAATGTAAGCAATTGAAAATCGTCACCGGTGCCATGAGTGATGAACTTAACGTTGTGATTAAAATAAAGCTTGGATACTTGTTCATCCATTGTCTAACAATCTTATCAATTGTAAATGTATTTTCGCATAAAATGAAATCATGATGGTTCCGTTCTCGATTAAAAGCCAGTTTATAACTAATTGTGTCACTGTTTCTACTACTCTCACTTACTGTTGGAAAAATTAACTACATGTTTATAATGGCTTTCTCCATGGCAACCCTTTTAGAACACGTGTTCATGAGACAACTATTCATTTTATTGAACTCTCGTGTCCTTTCCATGTATGGCAACTATGACAAAGCCGTCTATGTTCTCAAGATGTGGCTCCTTAAGGCCGAATATGATTGATCGACTACACTGAACTTTGAGAAAAACATTTTTTTTTTCTTTTAATATTGAAGTTGCTGCCCGAAGCCTATTGGTTAGTTTTATTATAAAGAAACAAGAAAGAAAATGGAGGAGGAAGCCAAAAGGCAAAAAATCAAAATCTTCAGAGAAAAGGAGGAAATATACCCATGTAGTAAAAAGTAAAAGAGGTAGTAGTCAGTATACTTAATGGAACCACATCTTTTTGAACATTGATGAGAATAATATAGGTTAGATATTTTTATGTTTCTTAATTAAGGATAGATTCATTTTCAGTCGTTGGTATTGCTAGATATAAAAATTAATCTAAACAAAAATTTTCTATTTAAAAAAAGAAGTTTGTGACAATTTAAAATGTTTTACTCTGTCAATTAATTTAAAGGACTTCATTAATACGATATTTATAAAAAGCGTAATTGTTTTTTTTGTGAACTTTAAATTTTTATTGATTTCGATCTCGCTGGACGAAATTCCTTGCTCCGCCCTCTGTATGGTCTAGAAGCAGCACCTCAAATTTGTTATAATAATGAACTTAAGATTTCCTTACTCCTATGGCTTTTTTTAACTCTTAACAGTTTTGTTTCTCTATTCATATTCCGCTTTTGTCAGTTATCACAATATTCTTATACATCATTTTATTTTGACCCTTGTTTGAAAAGACGAGGCAAGGTCTGCTTTTAGGCCAGTCTCAGCTTGAGTCGCATGACTGAGACACCAATCACACAAACATTTTTTGTGAGGCCCTTGCCTCTATAGTTAAGGCATACTCTTCTGATAAAATGTGCCTTTACTACTAGGACAAGCCCCTTTAGTCAACTCATTGCAACCAGTTATAATTGAAATAGTCTTAAAATTTTGTCATGTAAATCAAGGTATTTATAATTTGTCTATAATAACTACATATAATTACTTCACTTTTATCTTCATGTAATAATAATAAATGATTATTTCATTTAAATAAATCACATTCTATTACAGTTAATTGGACGGATAGTCCCCAAATCCTAAGGAAGCTTTTCCCCTTGTATATGGGAATATATTGATGTTCATCCATTTGTCTGTCTATGAAATTATTTACGGTTATCCTTTTTCCCCCAAACTTTATGGTCGGTTTCTACCACAAAAAAGGGCAAAAAAAAAAAAATAACTGTATTATAGTAATAATGTATTGTTATATGAAGTGGCAATCATCTCTATTAACAATGAATTTTACCATCATGAAAAAATGTTTTCTAATTTCTCCTAATAAAGGTAGAAAAAGGAATAAATGACTATTTCTCCATTTGTATCGCGAGATCACAACTAGCAAGTTTCCACATTTATCATGTTCATCCTTCTTCACTGCGCTATTTTCTCTTACCTACTTACTTATTGGGTGATTTTGTGTGCATATATCTCTTTTAGTCATTTTTCAAAACTTATATATTTTTTTGGTCCAAAATTTCAAAACTTATTTTGAAATAAGGTTAGATATTTTATGAACAAAAAATTACTTTTGTATACACCAAGTCAACAACAAATAGGGTGTTTGATCCTCTTTATCATTTCTATTTATAATTCCACCTACTACTGAGTTAACTATTAATTTAATAAGTGTTCATTTATAATTATAAATTTTAAATTTTTATTAAATTTACACCACTTATTTTACTTCTTTATAATATCTCTTTATAATTCAATTTAAATAAATAATTTTAAATAATCGCTAATATTAATAAGCTTTTTCTAATGGTATATACAGGCACACAGAATAATAATAATTAATAATAATAATTTTACATGTCAGATCGGACAATCTAAGATCACCTATTGTGACATTTGCGCTTCGAACCGAGCACTTCTAGTGGTTTTCGAATAGGAATAATTCCTAATAATCTCATCTACAAATCCCAACCGTCGACTTTCATCAACAGGCGTCCCAGGTAAGAGACACCCGAAAACACGTATACACGGTTGACTTTCCCAGTTCGAAAATCCGCAAATTTCCCAGCAGCGCTTTTGCTCACAGAAGCTAAAAAAGTACAAAGAATTTTAAACTCGATAACCCAAAATTTATTATCATCATATTAGCACAAGAATTCAAGACTCCCTTTTTAACTTTCATTTTCTAGCCCGAATTATTTTGAGCAGATCGTTGGCTGTGTGAGCATGTGAAAGGATGTACTCTTGGGGGTCTGTTTTGAACTTCGTTCTCAGTATCAATCTAAGTTTCTGTTGCTCAATTTCTGGTTTTTGGGGGGTTTGAACTTGGTGAATTTCCGTATTTAGAAGTGTTGCTGCGCTAATTGGTTGCTGTACGGGTTTTATTGCGTATTTGAGCTTTGAGAAGGTGAAAAGTTAGGGTTTTTATTTCTTGGGATCTGGGGTGAGAATGGGGCTTGAATCTAAGTTATGCTTGCACTTGGGTCCTGATTGAAGTGAATAGCAGCTGAATTTTTAAGTTATATTTTTGTGAGGTTTTTTAATTTTAGGTTTCGGGATATTCCTTTTTATGTAATTGGGACTAGATTAAGAGAAGGTGTTGATAATAGTTATAGAATAAGGATTGTGTGGGGGTGAGAAAGAGAGATGTTCTATTCGCAGTTTATATTGGCAAAAAAGGGGCCGCTGGGTACCATATGGATAGCGGCACATTTGGAGCGAAAGCTACGCAAGAATCAGGTTGCTGATACAGATATTGGAGTCTCTGTAGGTAAATTTTCAAATAATTCTCTTTGAAAATGTGGCAAGCCTAGATTTTTTTTGTATCTTTAATAGTTCATTATTTACTCTTGAACTGATACACATCCATATCTGGTGAAAGGAAAACGATAATGCTGCTCGTCAGTCGAGTGAATGAATTATAGAAACAGTTGTCTCTTAGATTTCTGCAAGTCTTATATCAGAGTTATATTTGGTTGATTCAAATTGAGGTTCAGACTCAGCTTCTATACGAATACTTATAATCATGTTTGGATTAGAAAAAAAATTTGTCTTTACTCCAAGCTGTTCATGACAATTGCCATGCTATGCCGCCAAAAGATCTTATACGTTTTTGTAGGTCACACTGTACTCTGCCAATTATCCCTGCATGACAATTTGTGCACAGTGGTGATTTACTTGCAAGGGTCTGAGGAATCCTTATTCATTCATTTCCCTTTAAATATTCAAGAAACTTATGTGTCTGGTTATTTATTCATGCTCAAAGCCATAGGATCTTCATTTTGATATGAGGCTTATTTTGAGAATAATATACCTTTAGCGGAAGTTTCATTTTGGATTTCTTCAAATAAGTGCTTTACTCCAGACATTAACAGATCAGCACATTCAACTTTGAAAACCTCCAATTCTTCCTCCTCCACAGGGATCTAACCTACTACGGAATAATGAAATTAGATTTGCCTTTAATTTTTTATTGCTGTTATATTTTCAGGTGGGATAGGGTTGGGTTTTTACAGTGATGGGGTATGGACCGTTTTAATAGATTGTCCAACATGAGGATTCTTCAGGTGAAGTTCAAATTGGATTTAGGTAATAGCTGTGGACCGTAGTGTTTTCATGTCTACTATTTCACCCAGGGGCTGATATTAATAGGCACTTTTTCTCTTGAAAACATGATATAATAAATTTAGTATAACATAATGTTATCGAATGAATGGATTGTTTTCCTAATCACATTCCAAGCACAAAATGATGCTCTCTACACAGTTTTTCCATCTCCCTTTTCACCTATTTGTTTTATATTGTAATCTAATCAAAATAGACAATAAACTACTTTGAAATTAAATCTTCATGAACTCGTATTTTTACCATCATTTTCTATATAGTAAAGATTAATTTTGTTAAACTTGTCATGGAACTTTCATCCATCATCGAAGTTGAAGTACTACGAAATAATGCATGTTGCCTTCCTCCCTTGTGGCCTTTACATATCCATTCCTTCCTTCTCCTTCACTCAATAAAAAATCCAATCAACTCTCTCTCTCTAGAAATCAATTTACAAGGCACTCCCTTCTCTCTCTATACATTAAAATTTACAGGTTACAGAAATGGAGCAAAATCTACCAGTGCCATCAAGAAAATTTAAAAATAAAAAAATTGAAAAAAGAAGAGAGATTTTAATGGGGGCCAGTGGCATGTAGCTCTGCCATTGGATTCACCATGCTTTTGGTCTATTTTTGTACACTCTCTATGCTTGTATATGAGTTGATGCACAAGCTTTACCGAAAAGCAATTGTCATATTGAACTTGTAAAATGAGAAGACTTAAATATACCTGCTACATCTAGTGCAGCATTCTTCTGAAGTCAGTATTGGAATATTGAGTGGTCTAATCAGAGAACAAACTGCTGAGTCTTTGACTGTTGTCTAACAATATGATTACAAGATCTCAATGGAAAACCTTTCATATATTTACATCAATTCAGATATGTGACTTTTTTTTATTATTATTTGATTCCATTTTATTTTTTTAGGGAAAATTTTCAAATCTGATAATCATGAAAATTGGTAACATAGTACAATGGTCCATGAATTGGTTACATGTATCTCTTACTTTTCAAATGTTAGCTTTGCAGCCCTGAGGAATTTGATCTCATGCATCTCAAATTTATAACTTGTTCTGGAATGATGAAAAGTAGATCTCTCTTGAATTAAAATTAAAATAACGTAATAGTGGTGGAAATTACTAGGGCCTGCTGTGAATTCATTGTGAGAAACAAGGTTGAGTACTTGTATATTTTTTCTAAACTATGATAAACATGTACATAGTTTTTTCATCAACTCAACCAATTAGGATACTGAAATTCCATCTTCTTTTTTTTGTGAGGGTGGGGGGGGGAGGAGCAGTCTTGAGAAGATACACAAATTGAAATGAACTGCCGAGTCAATGATGCAATTAATGTAGAACAAGATAATAACATGGAGCAAATAAGAATGAATTATACCCCTTTTTTTTTTTGGGGGGGGGGGTGGTGGTTCCAATCTTGCATACTTGTATGGTGTTTACGATTAATCACTATGCTCCAGCCTGTGATATATGGCACAGAACTATTATGTGTTCTTTCACTTTTTGCACAGTTCACATTGAATTGTTGGCTGCATCTTTTACTCAGTTACCTTTTGGAGCTTCATTTCCTAGTGGCTGTCTGAATCTCTTTATTCAAATTGAATTATAATGAGAAATTATAATGAGATGAAATGAGTGGTGTAGATTTAATATGTTTTCATAAAGAGAATCAAACACCTCTTTAGCTTTTCTGGCATTTAATTATTTCATAAATGAAATCTTCCATTATAAGCTGCTTTTATTTTGCAGATTCAATTCTTTTTCCGGATGTACCAATTGCACTTCGGTTGTCTAGCCATCTTCTTCTTGGAGTGGTGAGGATATATTCTCGAAAAGTCAACTACCTTTTTGATGATTGCAGTGAGGCTTTGCTGAAGGTAAAGCAAGCTTTTCGCTCTGCTGCGGTGGATTTACCTCCTGAAGAGTCAAAGGCACCATATCACTCCATCACCTTGCCCGAGACATTTGATCTTGATGATTTTGAGCTGCCAGATAATGACATTTTCCAAGGGTCAGTTTGAACTATCTAATATGTGTTTCTGGAGCAAATTAAGCTATGTCTATAACTGTATATGAGCTTTCCTTCTTCCCTAGTGTATTGTAAATTCATATAGTCGCTAAACCATCATGGTCTCAAGAAATTTCTACAAACAGCGCTGTTGAATTTTATTTTCAGCCTAGTAATTGTCAAGCTTGTATGCGTGCGGTCATGCAGAAGTCAGTTTTCTGGACGGTTAAAGTTTACTTCTGGTCCTAAAGTAACCCCCCATTTTTTCTGGGGTGTACAGTTGAATTGTCTTGCAAGGTGGTTCTCATGAGGTTTTACTAGGATGTTTGGAAGACAGCATTTGATATTTTGTTTGTAAGCATGGGTGTTTTCTTTGTCCTGTCTAACATTTGCACACTGATTGCAAATTGTGCAGTAACTATGTCGATCATCATGTTAGTTCACGGGAGCAAATTACGCTTCAGGATACCATGGATGGTGTTGGTTATTCCACAACACAGTTTGGACTGGATGGTTGGTATTTTTTCCTCCTTATGCTCATGCTCCTAATAAATTACATTTGCAAACCAGCCTGTCCCTCCCTTAAGCATCCCCATTTCAACCAACAAAATGGAAAAAGAAGAAGAGTTACAGCAAAAGAAGTATGAAGAGAAAAAGAATCAGAGTTTTATGCTTGCCTCATCTACATAATTTCTCCTAATTCCTTTTAATGGTTGTTTGCAGAGAGGTTTGGTGATGGTGATGCTGCTGGGTTGGACCTTGACGAGGTATATATATACACCCTTGGATCCTCATGCTGTTAATTTAGATTTCATGCTTTGAAATTTGATTTTATCAAGCTAATATTATCTTGTAGTATGTGTCCTATGCAAGTTTAGAACTCTATTAAATATATATGTTTATTTTCCTTTATACTTCTATGTATATTGACATGAAACCGTCTGTATTGAGATTTCGCTTGATAAAAATTGAAGTGAAATCACTATTATTGCTCTGCTGGCCATATGTTGAATGCTATTCTTGAAAGGACCCCTGAAAACAATAAGCATCTCCATTCCTTCAGAGATGAAGTGAACTTTTTGATCGTTTGTATTGTTTTGTATGTCTAATATGCATTCATCTTAAAAGAAACTATATTAAAAATTAGTCATGTCTTTATGCTGTCACTTGTTAGATATATTAGATTAACGTGGGGTAAATAGTGGCTTGAGCTATTCGCAATTTGTAATAAACTCATCATTATAATTTAAATTTGCATTCTATGCTCATCTCACCTGGTCATGCCGGATCCTAATATTTGTTAGATTACCCTAGCAATCTTGAAATCCCTTTCCGAATTACAGTGCATGACAAGGCACCCATTTTGTATCTAAATATTACTGAAGGAGACTCTCAGTTCCCTTAAATTTTCTTTTATAGTCAAACATCTCATTCAGCTTTACTAAAACCTCCTAATCATTTTAACCTGATGATATTGAAATCCTAAAACTGTGTGTAGTGGAGTATGCAATTTTATGTTGCTCCCTCTTCCAAAAGAATTTCTGAAGTGATATTCCCATCCTGTAGCTTTTATGTTCATTTGAAGAAAAAGTTATTGGATATTCATGTTAGCGATGAATTTCTAGGATTTTTAAAGTGAGCATGACAATGTATAGCTATCTATGGAGGTATAGGGTATAAGGATTATATAGTGATGGGAATTCCATAACAAAATGGAACATTAAGATCAAAGGCCCTAAAATTCTCCCCATAAATTTAGCATTGTATTTCCTCGTTTGTCATAAAGAGTTGACTTATATTCTTATCTGCATACACAGTTGATATCCGCATCAGTTCTTACTTGATTCCCTTTACATTGATCGAACTTTGCAGGAATTATTTTTGGACCAAATTGGCACTTCAGGACAGATCGATGAGAGGTTGGCTTTACATAAATATTTGATGGCCTTTGTAAATCATTGGTTTTTTTCCCTACTTATTTTGTATTTAGATTGTGCCTTGAGATTTAAGTGCTTCAGCAGCAGTATTGAACCGTAATTCTATTTGTCATTGTTTTTTGACAGTTGCCATGTGGGTCATTATTTTTTCACACATTAAATCCTTCACGTTAAACCATACAAGATGAATGCTGAAAATGAACTGTTATCACAACGTAGTCCTTTTTGTTTTTTTTTGCTATGTGGAAGTTTTATGTAATGGAAGGTTTCTTGTTTGTTTTTGGACGTAGACCATGATTCTTGAGAAAGCATCTCATGCTGTTAATTTCCTGAGTATGACTGTCAGATACAGGCTGAAATCAGGGGGAGAATAAATCAACTAATTTTTCATAGATTATCTTTCCATTATTTATGCTGATATCTGTTACTCTTATACTCTTGCTTAACTGATCAGTATTGTTTACCTACTCGACGTTGTTAGCTCATGCTGCCTTCTTATTTACAGTTCTGTGGAGTGTAAATGTTCTCTTTTAGATTGAAAAGTATGTTTCCACATTCCCTATGAATTACTGTAGAGTTTTAGGGGAGTTTTTGTCTTCTTGAAGTTTCTGGGTCTTGTGCTGTTTGTTTCAACTATCAGAATGTAGTTTTGGTCGATGATGCTGTTGATCGGTGCAAAACGTTATCTGAACTCTTACACCATCTTTTTCTGATTCCAGTGGTGATCCTCAGGCCTCTGTTCAACCGATGACTCTCTCTCAAGCAAGATGAGCATCCTCAAGAGAGGACAAATTCAGAAACCATGGTAGCTGCTTGCATCTCTAAAAATATGGTCTCAGGCTTTTGTCTATGAGCATTTTTGCGATAGCTTAAAAATTAAAGTTAGGTGATATATTAAATGTGTGGACAAAGTGGTTGCTAATTGTGGTCCCTGAGATGCCAAACCAGCTTAAGCGATGACTTCAATGCCGGCTGTGCTCCATGTTTTATGTTATTTTGCATTACTACATGCTCACAAAATGTCAATTTCATGTTCCCTCTTTGTGAGTTATGTTGTGGTAATGTCCAACGAAAGCTCAAAATTCTATATAGTGAAGTTAAATCTGTTTTTTTGCAGGTTGATGCAGTTGAAGAGGCTGATATCATGGACTATGCTCAGGCACCTTGTACTCCTGGATTAGTGGAAGAGCCTAACTTGTCCAACGTCCAAGAGGCTTCAGCTTGTGATGACCATCTGGACACTGATGATCATTTAACCAGATCTACTGCAAAAGAAAATGCTAAAAATGTTGCTTCTGAAGATAAACAGGAGGCAGACTGGTCTTCACGAGATGATATAAATTCTAATGCCAATACTTGGATGCCACCTGATGAGAATGAGTACCGTTCAGGTGGCTTGGAAACAGAACAAATAAATCGACAGGGAGAATCTCCTTCTGTTGAAGCCACTCTTGAGCATGTTAGTTTGGACAAACCTTCATTCCGACCGTCGTCTGATTTACCAAATCTAGAAAAAGCAGAAAACCCTGCATTGGAAATGGTTGCTAAGATCACCGAATCATCTGATGTTCCTGCCGGTGAAGATCTGCAGAATGAAGTTGTCAACTATAATAGCATATTTTCCTCAGCCAATGAGCCCCATGATGATCCCAAAGGTTCTGGTGACATTGGATTAGAGGACGGTGCTCAGGGTATTCCTGGTTTGATTAGTACCATCCAGCAAGAATCCCTTGGTGTAGAAGTTCCTGTTAGTGTGGGAAATGCTGGTGATCGGGATGGTTCACATCCTGATGCATCAGAGATGGGCGCTAAAAATGAAGGTTCTTGCCCTGACAATCCTGAAACTCAGGCTGATCAGGAACATGATTATTCAAACGAATTGATCCATGATCTTCAGGAAAAAATGGCATTGACTGGAAATTCATTTCTTAGGCCATGTAATTCCAACTCAGGACTGCACATCCCAAATTCTGGAAGTGACAAGTCAATGGCTGCTGACTTACAACCTCATACTGCTGCTTTGAGTCCAGTTGAAATTTCTGGACAGGATAAGAATGCAGTGCTAGGTTTGTCTTTCTAGCTAAATGCTTGCTAACATAAACTAATTGGGAAAGTTTTTTAGTAAATTATTTCTGGACTGGAACCCTACTTTCTGAGGGTATTTTTGAAAAAGTTATAAATTTTGAAAGCGCTAGTTTGTCCATCTTTCTTTGCCATTTTTTAAATGTGGAATATTTTCGGTTCTAATCTTTGATCCCTTTTACTGTCTTAACTCATGTATACAACATGGAAGAAGAAACGAGTTGTAGTGTTCAGGACTTCTTAGAATACACTTTCAGAAAGAAGCTTGTTAGGAGTTAAATGTCATTTTGATATTGCAGTTGCGTTGGATATTGAGAAGTTCTCTGTTTCAGCAGTTGGACCGTGCCATGGGCCTGACGATTCTGATCACATTTCGAAGGAAAACCATGCAGAAGAAATTGCCCCAAGTGTAGAGGTTCATTCACCATCCAGCAAACTTGATGCTGAAGTGGATAATATTCCTTCTGAGGATAAGCCATTGGATAATTTAAGTAATCCGGTGGAAGCCGATTTACCTGCTCCTGAGAAACAGCTATCAGTGGTATCAGTCCATGATGATGTACAAACTGACATGTTGGCAGAGGCTAGTCCAAGGGACTTAGTAGGATTGAATGAGGATGTTGCTGGGAGCAAAATATACTCGGGAAAAAAACGCAGTTTAACTGAAAGCACATTAACAGAGCACAGTTTGAATTCAGTTGAATCTTCGAGGATAGTCCGCGCCAAAAAAACTGCAGAGACTGTTCCTGATGACGATGATTTATTGTCATCCATTTTAGGTATATCAGTCTTTCTTTTTGTTGATCTGTGAATTACACTCTTTCAACACATAGTATCAGACACCTCCTGCCCCTTAGACAAGGTGGACCATGTGTCTGACACCCATTTGGCATGTCATGACTAATGATTTTCGCATAACCTTTTGAACTTCCAATATGAAGCCTGCATGTTCCCAAAATCCCTCAAGGTGTCTGACACGCTGCTTCATTATCCTGTATTTTATATATATATATATATATATATTTTTTTTTTTTGGGTGTGTTTTGGTGTTGGGGGGGGGGTGTCTAAATCTTACATGTCTAATATATACTATAAAATCTGTTAATAAATTTTCACATACATATAATTAGAAACCTCTAACTGTTAAAATTCTTAACATAACATGAGAAGCATTGCATAGACTCCGTTTCCAGTTTTTTGCCCTTATATCTACAACATGCATAAACTAAATGATTACTTCTACTTAACTAGAACTGGTAACATCTACAACATGCATAAACTAAATGACTGCTTTTACTAAACTGGAACTAGTAACAGAATAACACAAGATCTGCATGAAGTTGTTTCTTTGCCAGTAGCAACTCAAATTAAAAGTTCAAATTCAAACCTAAAATATGAATAGCCGTTTTACTGAATAAAATGTTAAACTAAAGATAAAAGGCTTTTTCAAAGCATTTTACGTCAGCGTCCCCTTTATGAAGAAACTTGTTGATATGTTGGGACTTGTGGAGCTGTTATTCCACGTTGCATCTGTGCTTCATTGCTTGTAACTATTTTAGACTTGATTCTTTAAGGGGGTTCAGAGGTGAAAAATATCACTTGCTTTTCAATGGAATGCTTTCTGATTTTTGGGAATTATTATTGTCTCAGTTGGAAGAAGATCTTCAGCTTTGAAATTAAAGCCAACTCCTGTTGCTTATGAGGTAACATCAGTGAAACGTGCTCGTTCTGCTCAGCGCAGTGGTGCTGTCAAAAGAAAAGTGCTCATGGATGATACAATGGTTTTGCATGGCGAGTATGTTTCACCTTTTTAGAATAGTACATTAACTTGAGGTTTTTAGCTAATTGAACTTCATCAATCTACAAGGATACGTGTAGTCAATACTCCCCACCTCCCCCCCCCCCCCCACAAAAAAAAAAATCCTCTCCTTTTTGTCTCTTTCCTTTAGTAAAGTACATTATAATAATTAACAGATCAGTGTAATTGCCTGTAGAATTAGTAGCTAATTTAGACTTCGTCTTAAATGGTTGGCCCTGATTTGGAGGGTGTTGAGTCTCATCTTCATTTTTTAAGTTGACAGTTCTGTAAAATGAGAGGGTGAAATTGGTTACAAAGGGTGGTTAGTGGTGGTTCCCACTAGAAAATTATAATTTGGAATCAGACACCCCTTTGATATGTTCATATTTATCTTATCTATTCAATACATCTGACTTGGACTCCTGCAGATTTCTAATTGTAATACTTAGCTTTTATTTCCCAGTACTTTATGGTGGTGAATTTGATAGCCTGCACGAAGTTGTTGAAACTTACTATATCTTTTGTTCCTTTAAAGTATGATACGCCAACAGCTGATAAACACTGAGGATGTACGTCGTGTCAGAAAGAAAGCTCCCTGTACGCGGCCTGAAATTTCAATGATTCAGAAACAATATTTGGAAGACGAAGTTTTTCTTGAACCAATACTTACTGGTAATATATTTCAGCTTGAATAGTATTTTTACTTTTGGAAAAAAAATGATACTAGATGATATTGAATTAACTTGTGTTAGTTGCTATTCGTTTTATTGTCAAATAATAACCATCTGACACAACAGCCTGATATGCCACGCCTTAAATCCCGTTTGCTTTTAAATTATAAATTTCTCAATTTATAAATTTAGGCCTCGTTCTTTCAAGATTTTAATAACTAAAAAACTCTTCAAACCAAATTCAATGCCAACCACATATTCTCTGTAAAAGAATTATTTTTTCACATTGCCCTATATTCTCTCTACTTCGCCACAGATTTCCTTAAAAAATATCCTCTTGAAAAGTCAAAGATACAAAGAACAAGCACTTAATGCATGGTTGAAATTGTGCACCAGATGTAAATAGTGGTGCCTCACAAAATGTGTTAAATTGATTGAGTTTATAAATTGTATGATACGTTATAAATTTATTGGGGAACAGATACCCTTTTTTTTTTTTGTTTTTTTGGGGGTTTTTAAAGAGGTTAGCACTTCTCCTATGGAAAAACGTGGATAAAGGGCCTGTTCTTCTAAGATCTTTCACAAAAAAAGGGAAGAAGTCAAACTTCAATACGAACCACATTTTCCATAGAACATTATTTTTCACGTTTCACATTTCCCTATAATCTCTCTGCTTTTCCACTGCACATCTAAGTAGTTTGATTTTCGAATGCCTTGATTTCTTTGGAGCATAGGCATTGCATGAGTTCCATATTTACTATCATAACTTTATGATCATCCCATGTTTTGGCCATGAAGAAGTCATTCACGAGATTCATAGCCCTCTAGATGGTTTTTTTTTTTTTTTTTTTAAAGGAACCCTCTAGATGGTTTTGAATCACATTGAATTGCATTTACAGGGACAGGAATTGTTCCATGAATGCTTGAATGAGTAAATAAATGAAAGATCCTTGAAATTGTTTTATTTTTTAGTCAGGGGGAGGATACCATTACTTAAAATATTTACTTAACTATTTATTTTTCTTCCTTCCCCTTTTTGGGTTTGAATTCATTTGTTTCTGGTGGCTTTAAGAGGAACATTTATCCTTCTAAAGATAATTTAATATCCTGAATTGTGTACCTGTAACTTTCAAGAAAGAAATAGAATCTTTTTAATAATTTTGATATCTTTTTTTAGGCTTGTCAATCGAATTGGCATCTATGCACAGTCAAGAATATGATTTGGCTGGAATCAGGATATGCCAAAATGATGTAACTGGTTCATCACTTGATAATGTGGCTGAATTCCTTTCCAACTTCAAGAATGAAAAAAACAATGCATTTGTTGAAGATGTAGCTGAACCAAGGTTAGCTTGTCAAGATGACAAAAATGATTCATCTCTTGAAAATGAGACTGAACCACATTTAATCTCCCAAAATGATGAAAATCGTACGAACTGGGAAATACCAAAGGATGAAGGATCTAATGAACCTAACGTCACAGAGGAAAGTGGGATGGGAGTGAACGGTGATATTTTGTTAGACAAGAATAATGATGTGGCGGAACACTCTTCCGATCTCTGGTTAATGATAGTTCCCTAGGTGTAGAAGTTAAAACCTGTGAAGAACCGGTTGGTCCTACCAGTGATGGTATGGAACTTGATGTTTCACAGAAGGAAATTTTTCATGATACAGTGGAGCAAGAGGCAAATGATGAGCTTGTTTTTGCAGTAGAGGCTGGAATTGTTGACGGAGTTGTGTCATCATCCATAATGGATCATGTCTCAGGTGATAGGGAGGGTGCTTCAGCTGGTACACTTCAGGAGGCTTCTTTGCACGAGATGGGCGAGGCAAACTCTTCTGCAAATGTAGACACACTAATTGATTTGCCTGATAAAAAGATAGATGCAACTTTTAATGAGTTGGATATTTCAGGAGGGGATGTTAGCAATGAAAAAGCAATTAGTACAGATGAAGTTAAATATAAGAATGGTGATAACACTTTTGAGGGTGAAACTGAACCTGGCATATTGTTCAATGTTCAATCAGAGACAGCCAGGCATGATTCAGCAGTTGAAATGATACCGGATTCCAGTAATGGAGAATTAGAGGGTGAAAGTGAACCTGGCACATTGTTCAATGTTCAATCAGAGACAGTGAGGCATGATGCAGCAGTTGAACAGATACCAGATTCCAGTCATGGAGAATTAGACCGCCACAACCATGGTGAATCCAATGATAGTCTGAATAGTGAACCTAATGTAGGGTCGCATCCAGCACAAGTCAGTGTGCATATGGAAGAGGGTTCCTTGAATGACGGTGAAAATTCAATTCAGAAGGAATGTTATTCTCCCAATATGACAGATGCAGAAGCCCCTGGTTCTGACATGAATGATCGTGATGTAAGTTCCCTCCCTCTTTTTTATTTTATTTTTTATTGTCTATCACCGATTTTTATAATCTGTTATTTTTATTACTCTGTACTTTTGGTTTGTTTCCTTCATTACTGTGTCGTGGTGGTTCTCATCAGTCTTCTGTTTCTTATCTAGTTGCTGATGTGGAGCAGCATTTTTTCAATAATGATGTCTTAGCGTTAGACCATTTTGATTAGTTGGTATATTGAAGTTTTTTATCTGCATAAATGAAGTTCGGCTGGCATCATAAAGTTGAACGTACTTGGTCGACACATAATGGGTTAAAGGACTTCAGATTGAGAAATGGATCATAAACTACTTGAAAACTGTACTTTCTATACTTGACGATAGGCTCCAAGGGCTTCAAATGAATAAATGGATCATACAAATTACAAAACTTTACACTCCACGCCGATATAAGCTGAAGATATATGCATCTATGATTCCAAATAAAGAGACCTGCTGGAATTCTCTTGGATTCAGAGGGTGTTTGATTCACTTTATCAAAACACATTATAATCCCACTTATCAATGATTTGACAACTACTCTTTTATAACCACAAATTTCAAACTTGCATTAAATTTACACCACTCATTTCACCCATTATAATTTCTCTTTATAAGTCAATCAACATAATGAGAATCAAACAGCCACTCAAATTGAGAAATATCACCTTTTTGAGTATAAGTAACAAGATTATAAATTGCCGACTGCCATTTGAATTAGACCTTGTTAGCTGAGGATAGTATACTGTTTACTAGTACTGTAGAATTATGGACCAGACATCTCCACATTAAGAACTATATTTATTTCTAAGTTAGAGCAATAAATACCACAAAATGTGGATTATCATGAAAGAGAATTGGCCCTACTTTAGCCAGCATCATAACCTCCTCCATGAGGGAGAAGGATAATTATTGCTTGTTAAGAATTTACTCTCATTCAAACTCTTCTAGATACACCACTCCATTCCCTTTCGTGTCCACGGTATACGAGCACACCCACACCCACACCCACACCCACAAGCATATTCACGTACATGGTGAGTTCTTCTAATTAGCATTTTCACTTTGTGATGCAGGGTTTGGATTATTCTGCTCCTGTAAATGACACAGGTTAGTTTCGATCGTCGTAATTATATATGCGTTATTATGCTTCCATATGGGGAAAAAGTTAAAGACTCAATGAGGTGGGTTTCACAAGCCTTGATGTGGATAAGGAGCTGGGATATAGAGCTAGCAAGAATGCTTTATTATATTAATTTTTGGTTTCCGTGTCTTTTCCTTTCTACTATGATCTTTCTGTTCTTTTTATATGTGCTATCATTTTGGGTAGCATTTAGAATCTTATTTTTAGGATTGGTAGAGTTTGCACTTGAGTTTATTTTATCTGTTGCTTGTTCATGTGCCCTGAATAAGCTTTGATTGATCACACTATTTGGGCTTTCAGAGTTTCTAAATGTTGATGACGAGGACGTTACTGAAATGACTGATGATAATATGCCTGATGCTGAAGAAACTCGCTTCACTGAGAACAGTGGATGGTCTTCACGTACAAGGTTTACATTCTGATGCTCTTTTTTGCTTATTTATTTATTTTTTAATAAATCTATGTAGCATATTTCTTGACGTTTAATAAATGACT
Organism: Nyctanthes arbor-tristis; assembly: GCA_963692815.1. Taxonomy (NCBI): domain Eukaryota; kingdom Viridiplantae; phylum Streptophyta; class Magnoliopsida; order Lamiales; family Oleaceae; genus Nyctanthes; species Nyctanthes arbor-tristis. Next base: position 71,319 of record CAVNYN010281513.1, read on the forward strand.
GCCAGATACTGATTTCTGCTGCAGTATAATGTAGCAACATGGAAGTCTTTAACAGCATTATCATAGGCAACGTCTGTTTAAGTTAGGTGATTTTTAGTCATGCTGAAATCTGAAAACTGGAGTGAAATTGTGTGTTAATTGCATGGCTTCTAAAGTGGAAGGGTATTTTCTGCCATCTGTTGCCATATGACTTATCCTTGACAGTATTTTCCACCTTCTGAAAGAATCCATTTATCATCAGGATCTCTATTTATTGATCTCTGATAATCTTTTATCCTCTAGGGCTGTTTCCAACTATCTTCAAACCTTGTTTGAGAAAGAAGCAGAATTTGGAAGGAAGACTCTTTCCACGGACAACCTGTTAATTGGAAAAACTCGCAAGGAAGCATCAAGGATGTTTTTCGAAGCGTTGGTATGTTAAGTTTCTCATGTCTGTTTGTCAATTGATTCATGAGCATGTGAGGAAAGATTACGCCATCATGGCTGTACTTGGAATTCAATTGGTTAGTTTTTACTGACAATTTAAAAAGCTGCATCAGTGGGAAGTAGTGAGCAATTGTTAATTCCTGGGAGCAAGTATCAAACCCGCTTGATCTAAAAGGTTTAAGTTATTAGGTCGGGCTATTTTTATGTTATTTATTACATCTTTAACATGTCCTCTCACATTTAGGTCTCTTTCTTTCTTCTTCTTCCTCTTTTTTTTTTTTTTATTGGGTTGGGGGGGGGGGTTGGTTGTGGGTTGGTTTGTTAGGGGAGTTTTACAAATAAACTAAAATTTGAAGCTATGTCTCCACTTTTTAACCTTTTTCTTATTTCAAAAATGTTTGGAAAATTAGATGTTACATTTTATACTGGGTAACTTAGTATGTTTGCACTTTTTAGTTTTAAAAAGTACGTTAAATTTTTTTCATGCTTGAGAACGGTGTGTTATGTGGTATTTTTAAAATTAAAACGTGTATATGTGAAAATGGGGGGAAAATGTTTAGGACCTAAGTAATAGGTGGAAAATTTCCCTTTTCCCCATTGAAGTCTCAACTGGGCATATTTCATTTAATTGGGTGGCCTACAGATTTGGACGCTGGACCCTTGGCCTTATCTTATACCTTGATAAGACATGATGGTCCATCCTAAGTGGTCAACTTTGTCAAGTGTAGTAGTCGAAGCCGTTATATGTTGTTTTACTGATTTCATATATTTATTAAATGCGGGATTTATTCCTAAACGTGCCAGTACAAGATGGTGGCTCGTTGGAGCAAACCGATTAACTGTGTGCTCAATTTTTATTTGCTCGTTGGAATTTGACGCGCCCTAATAGTATGTTAAAGCCACGTAATCTAAAAGCTTAACTATTAGACCGGGCTATTTTTATATTGTTTACTATATCTTCTACATAGTGGGAAAATTTTTAGATGTTTAGTTTGAATTTTCTGCTCGTACGTTGGGTGCTGCACTTCATACACATTGTTAGATTGTCAGTTTGTATTTTAATTCTTAGGTAGTATAGTTGAAGAAAAGCAATTTGGTTTTGTTGAGTGTGCCATCACAACATGTGTCGTTTGCAAATTGGTGCTCGAAGCAATGACTATTAAGTAGTCAGCTAATCAACTTGACAAAATTACATGCACAAAATACGAAAAGGAAAAATATAGGAGCACTTATGTTCACTTCCCTTGGACTTATTAAAAGAAAAAAGAGTAACTTTGATCTATACCCCAAAATTTTTGAGTTTGTCATTAATCCAATGTAATCATCTGGGTTGTTCATGAGTTTCTGATTGGTATCATACTTTATGTAGACTACCCACTCAAAGTGGGGGCCATTTGTGTTAGCTATGGTACATCCTGCATGAATGAATGAAATTATGTTTTCATCAATCTATAAAGGAGTTATGAACTAGTCCCACTTTTTATATACCAATTGTGATTCGGCAGTTTTATGGTAACTTTTATTCTTTTTGAGATGGTTGTGATGAGGGTTTCAACTATTAGACTTGTAGGAAAATCTACGTGAAGAGGAATGATCCCAATTTAAGCTGTATCCAGTTATATGCACGATCCATTCTAAAGTTAGCTCCAGTTTTGAGAACATTGTTTTCGAGAACTAATTTCTCTTTGCATAATTTCTTATGCAATCTGGGCTAGTTGCATATCAGTGATGCATGAGAGGTGAATGCACTGAGGGATGCAAAACTCTAATTCCTAATATGAAAATCATGAATCGTCTATTCTCTTTTCCTTCATGATTTATATTAAATGTGGTTTATAGCTTTGAAATAAACCAATCCTAAATACAATGACATGCATTTAGATTGACCATGAAGCTAATTGATTGTTAGTCCTCTTATTCCACATGTTTTGACAGCAGTTTCATTGTGTCATCATGGTATTCATTTACGACATGAAAACTTGCAGGTTCTCAAGACACGAGACTATATCCATGTAGAACAGAGGCACCCCTTTGATGACATTATCATTAAACCTCGTATAAAGCTGCTGAAATCAAACTTCTAGAATGCTGACTGTTGGGCAGGACATGGGGTGTATTATTGTGGAGATTAGGTTTATTATTTGTTTAGTAAAAAAAAAAAAAAAAAATTGCTTTGATGTTGGTAGTGAAGATATCAGGTAGCTGTAGTTAATTGTAACAGTTAACTGGTAGATTGGTTCTTGTTAGTGTACAAATATGTTATGTAACACGCGTCGGCGTTGTCATATTTATACATGTATAGCATGAAAATACAAATTCCTATGTTGCAACTCGAGTGGAGCTAATTTTTCTTCCCCCATCTTATTATAGTCTCGGTCTGCTACTATACACACATGGATGTGGGAGATCGTTGGACAATCTCATCTGTATTGTAGGAGATGGTTTTCACTTTTAGTAGACATTGTGATTTGTGATTTCAGGGCCTAAATATTGCATGTGAGGTGGAAAGTTGCCATTCAAGTTTTAGTAGGATTCAAGCCTCAGGCATCTGGTTAGCTGGTTGGATTCTTGTGTTTGTTTTTCTCAAGCAAAATTAATTCGTTCTCTTATTTGCATTCAAAGCGGCTACCATAATCTTATTGTAATTGGGTCTCCTTGTCTCCAACGAATTCGGGAAGTTTATACGGAAATTTCCACCAGGCTAACACGGTCTTCCTCGACCTGGTTAGACAGCCTTTTCAAGTCTTCTGATGGACAAGATTACAAATACTTTACATGGTAATATGAACAAAAATAAGTGCGTAATTTTTTCCTTCATTTTAAATCTATGTGAATGTAACTTGAATTATAAGCATGTCAGACTTTTAATTTGAATTTGATGTGATTTGAGGTAAAATAACATCTGCCAGGTGAAGTAAAATATTACTAGAAATGAGTTAAAATCAGACGTTTAACATGTTACCATTGGCGGAGCCATTAAGGGTGAAAATGATATAAAATTATATGTATGGTATTATTAAGTGCCATATGGACATGTAACGTGCATCGATATACGCTATATGGTTATGGTTTTCGATGTGGCGTGTATCATATGGCACCATATGATGTTATATCAGAACTCCCATTAAGGGCTGTAATGCTGTTCCATGACCCGTGCTGGATTCTTGATAAGTCCAATAATGATTTGGACTGACAGCACTCAATTTTGTGCCCAAATTTGTAGCTTTTTTTGGGGGTTGCTTTTTTAGGCTAGGCCTTTATGGCGCAAATCTGTAGGGATACATAATGGCGCAAATCCGTGTCCGATTATATTTTGATGAATCGGACACGGGATCAGCACCCGCATATGTGTCGTGTCGTGTCGACACGGGTGCGGCGGCCATTTAGCCGTGTCCGAGTATCATAGCTTTTGGAGCAATTGCAAATGAATTAGATTTGTATTTGTCTTGCCAATTTTCAGTATACTTTGTGAATTTTTCTTTCTACTTTGAAGTTACTGCATTGTGTTAAATTTGCAATTTAACACAAAAATGAACAAAATTGTCTGTCCGTCTTCAACTTTTCTTCCGTTGTCTTCTTCTTCAAACTGTCATACCCTCCTCCTCATACGTTACCGTCAGTTTCCACTGCAAAGTGGTATTCTAGTGTCTGAAGATATGCTCTAGTGAAATAAATTATGTCTGTGGTATGAGATTACTCTTTCACAGTTATAGCAATGTGAACGTTCTAAATTCAAAATTTCTGGACTTGAGGTGTAACATTTGTCTTTGTTTACTTGATTTTTTAGTTACAATGTTTGGTGCTTTAAGTTGAACTTGAATTCCATTATCTATTATTCCTGGAGTCTGGGATTTTTTTATCTTCGTTACACGCCACTCGTCATGATGTTTTTTGCCCCTCCTGGACTATTGTTTGCTTGATATTTTGTTGTTAAATATTAGTTTTCTCGAGTTGACAATTTTTTTCATGTAAACCTTAAAATTTTGAAGTTCTCTTAGTTTCTATCTTCTTAGAAAATTGTGAACTTTGTAAACTCTCTGTTTTGCCTTTTTCTCCTGATGTAATTTTATGAATTATAATTGTCGTGTTGTTTAAAACTTTCTATTTTGTGCTTTTTAAATATAATTCTATGCATTTTAATGGCACAAGTATAAGCATTTTTTCTGGAGGAGAATAGTGGAACATAGCTGTTAATTTCCTCATAGATATTTAGTCAAGTTACATGAGTACAAAAGTCACACCCCTACTGAAAAAGAATATCTAGGTTTGCCAGTGGCAATAGATGTTAGAGGTATAGATGCTCACTGTATCATCCTAGAAAAATATATGAATTTAGGTAAAATGTGTACTTATGTCTTCGCCGGCTTGTAGATTTTTGCTGATTATTTAGAATGCTTTTATTTTATTACTTGATATGGTATGCTTATATCAAATTTTATCTGTTGTTTTTACTATTTTAAAAAAATTGGATATATGCTAATGGTTGGGGGCTATTTTTAAATTTTGTCTGAGGGCTCCGAGATCTCATGTCTGTAACTCCCTGTCCTATGTGTGTTTCAGGAAATTAGGTTTGAATTTAAAAGGCCAATTACTGGAATTACAATCCATCGAAGAAAAAAACGGGGAAAATACCTTATATGAGGCTAAAGGGAAGCCAGAATCTGCGGTTGCGCCTCCTTCTATCGACGCTTTCCTCCACTCCTATTCTCATAGAGGACATTCGCACCAATGCCACGTTGCCGGGCCTTCTTCCCCATGAGGTGTCGCTACTTCGCCTTCTCGAAAAGGTTTCCGATGATTGTCATGTCGAAATCAACGAAACTGGTGGGTTTTAATACTTCCTAGTGGGCGATGATAGTGGAAAATTTTATGGTTTCTTTTGTTCTTATTGTTATTTATTGCAAGAAATTTATGGTTTTGGTTAATTCGTAAGCCAGGTACAAAACTCAAGTACAAGCCCGGAATAGTGATGGGTGGCAAGAATTTAGTGCATGACTGTGGTGTTAGCCGATCAATTGGATATTTCTTGGAACCATTGATTGTGCTGGGTTTATTTGGGAAGAAACCCCTTACCATTAGAATCAAAGGTATGTTATTTGATTACCAATTTATTATGTATATGCAGATGTGTAATTTAATGTGATCTATTTGAGGTAAACTATCAAGTTACTTCAATAAGATTATCTTAGCAAGCTAAGATGAGAAAGATCAACTTGTTTGGTGCAGACCATATGTTCTAGATCAGTTGTACTTGTTGGCATATTTGGGCAGCAAAAATCATGCATTCGAGGAAAGAAAAAACTACATTTTAAAATTTGTGTTACAAGGTCTTATTCATTATGAAGCTGATAAAGAAATTACATTTTAAGACGTGAGATACAATTTTATACTTTTATGTGCTGGTTTATCTGCTAATTGCTAATTTCGGATATTATGAATCTATATGCTTTGGATTGCTCTGTATCTGTCAAATCAAGTGAACACTGTATGACTCATCCATTAGAATCTAAGTATATGTTCTTTGAAATGGGAGAAATATTTGATGAGTGTTGTGCTTTGGCTTTTCTCTTGAGCCAACATCTTTTTCCCCCCTCTGATTTCTCTACGGTATTTCCTAATTAGGTACGCGTATTTCTAGCAGGTTTGAGATGGGTTTCAATGATATATCAATTGTTGTTTTTGGTTAGTTGTGATGGGTCGTAAATGCTTAAAAAGAGGAGTGATCTGGAGCCTTAGAGATTCAAAATCACGGTATTAAGAGTGCGGGGGTTTGGATTTTCATTTCAGAAAGTTGTGCCATTATGTGGAATAGCTTAATTCCTTACAATCTCATCATTTGTTCATGTCTAATTTAGTTCCTATATTGCCAACAATCTCTCCTCAGAGAAGGTACCATATCATTTTATCCCCATTTACTTAATCCTTGAACTAAAAAGAAAGGAATACATGCTCTATTACTGCCCAGCTTACACACCTTTACAAAAAAAATTTTCAACTACCGCAATTCAAGTTAGGGGCTGTGACCTTTGTTTGGCTGCAATTAGGATCTGTGTTTTGCGTCTACATGTCCAACTCTAAGAGCCTGGTACCGGTACCACTTGTAGGGATTGGGTTACTGTTATGAAAGGTTAATGCCCATTTACCCGAGTTCTAATTGATGTGGGATTATGTTTGGACATTACCAACAAAAGGAGGATCTAAGAGGCACAACTGTGAAATCAGTGAAATTTGATGGGCATCTGGTTCTTGATTGATTGGATTCCATTGTCGCGACTGTACTGAAAATCTACAAAACCAGAAAGTAAAAACTTACTGGTCTTGAATATCTGAGTGTGTGTTTGATTCTAATTAGGGATTTGAACTATAAGGAGAAAATTATAATGAGATAGAATGTGCGGTGGATATTTAATCGGTGTTTGAAATGTGTGGTTGTAATTAAGTAGTTGTTAAATCAGTGTTAACTGAAATTATAATTTCGTCTAGAGTGAGAATCAAACACCCTTAAACTGGTTCAGTTTAAACAGATTTCGGCTCCAAAACTTAAATGTGTTTTATACATAGTTCCATAGAAGAATATCTGCGCACAACCTTGACTGATGATTGCCTGGCTCTTGTAGGTATTACAAATGATTCCAAGGACCCGTCAGTTGATACATTTAAAGCTGCTGCCTTACCGATGTTGAAGCGGTTTGGAGTACCGGCTGAAGGACTTGAGTTGAAAATTGAAAGTAGAGGGGTTGCGCCTCACGGGGGTGGAGAAATCATTCTGTCTGTTCCCATTGTCCAAGACAGTCTAAAGGCTAGTACTCCCACGTTATCTGTTATCTTTGGCATTTTCTTATCCCTCTCCTTTCACCCCCAGCGCCTCCCCCCCCACCCCCCCCAAAAAAAAAGGGTCATACTTTATCTTTTGACATCAGAGAACTTGTTCTCACCTTATATATTTTAACATAACAGGCAATCTCCTGGATTGATGAGGGCATGGTAAAAAGGATTAGAGGGATCAGTTTCTCAACCAGAGTATCAGTGCAGTTTGAAAATACCATGATACATTCTGCTCGTGGTATTCTGAACCGCTTGCTTCCGGATGTATACATATTTACTGACCATAAAGCTGGTCCACAAGCTGGCAAGTAAGTTTATGGTTGGAGTGGATATGCTGCAGTACAAGTTTAAACATAGAAGCTTTAGAACTATTGAAGAATTGCTTTTTGATAAAGCTAATTATGATTGCTACCATTGCTTTTTGATAAAGCTAATTATGATTGCTATCATTGTATTTGATTTCATCCATAGATCACCTGGTTATGGAATTACACTGGTAGCTGAAACCACATCAGGTTGCTTCATATCTGCTGATACTGCAGTTTCATATGCTTCAGCGAAGGAAGATGGTGTAATTGAGGATGATGATAATAATGGCTTGAGCCCGCCAGAAGATGTTGGAGTGCAAATTACTTCTACATTAGTTGCAGAGATTGAACAGGGGGGCGTGGTGGATTCAACACATCAGGTTTGTTTTTAACAGCTGCTTTTTACTTGATATCCATCAAGTTTTATTTGTCTGCAGTCTATTGGATTGTCCGGACTGATCATTTATCAGGCATGTGTCGAGTTGATAATCATGTCAATGTGTGACCATCTTCGTAACTTTTCTGTATATGCTAAGAAATAATGGCTTTGCTAAGATATGGATTATGTGCTGTGCTTGTATCCAAATTTTCTGAAATGAGAATAGAAACAGTACGAGACTGAATAGTGGTTACCACTATGAACCTTCCCATGCTTTTGCATTTCGACGTAATCAAAGGTAGTGTTTTTCTATTAATTTGCAGGGTTTGTTGTTTCTTCTTTGTTCACTATGTCCCCATGATGTTTCAAAGGTGCGTGTTGGAAAGCTTGCTCCATATGGAATTGAAGTACTCAGGCACATCAGAGATTTTCTAGGTGTTAAGTTCGTTATTAAGCCAGATCCGTCGACAAGGACTGTCATTCTCAGACGTGTGCTCTTCCGATCTGAAGAATTTGTCGAGGAAAATATCTTGAGCAATGAGCACACGAAGAGGCATGGCACTGCGTGAGTGATGCACGTGCTATATGGGACGCTGCACATCACATTGTCTTCTCGTGGCCAGCTTGAAATTTTGGTGTTTTATTTTTATTTTTCGCTAGAAAGTAAAGACAGTCCAGACTCATTATTTCATCCTCTAATTAATACAAGTTTTGGGTTTGCTGGTTGAAACATTGGCAGCATCATAGCCATGTTGGCAAAACTATTTTTATTTTAAAATAAGAGCAATTCAGATCAATCTTATTTACGTATTTCATAAGTTTCTGGAGTACTATAGAATTTCTTTTTTTTTTTAATTATTTTTATTAATTCTATATATTTTTGTTGCAAGTGCCTGTTCGGATCTGCTGGAGAAAGCATTTCAGTCTATGGAAATGTCCCCCGTAATGAGTGCTAAAAGTATGGCACGTTTGCTACCACAAGGGCTATTGTGTAATTTGACAGTCTACAATCACTAGAAATTAGCGCTTGACGTATAATCTCATGTTGGCCCTAGCAAATTGTCAGATAGCACTTTTACACATCTTCTGTGTCAATTTTTCTCCCCCAGTTAATTAGCGTCTTTTCTGACGATTTCTTCCTTTTTTTTTATTTTTTTTTTTTTTGGGTGGCTTGTACCAACTTATTATGTGGAGCCTCCCTCTCTTAACATTAAGAAAACGGAAGAGGAAAAAAAAAAAAAAACCACTAACACCACATTGCCAAACGTCCTCACTGTATATGCCAACTGATTGGCATACTCTATATTTCTTCATGTTACTAAATCGAGATAATAATGTGTCAAAATGGTAACAGAACGGTAGAACGGTCTCTTTTTATTTAATACAAAATTTTCTTATGTGTTTAATAAAAATAAAGAAACTTTTATGAATTCAACAACTTATTGTAAACAAGTTGATTATACGTAGATGACCATTAGATGGAATGAATTTGTCTTCTTCAAAGTACTAATGAATTATAATATACACAAGTGGCTTTCTAATACATGCCAATGGGGGATCAAAAAAGTGGATTATTAGTTGGAAACATATATCTACAACTTGCAAGTTCGTTATCAAAATCGGATATTTTAATTATAAAGTTGTATTTTATAGTTACCATTTTACCTTTCCATACATCTATAAATAGAAGACTTGTATGCTTCATTTCTCCATGCAAGACAACTAATTTGGCAGCTATGAAAGAGCCATTTTCTTCGCAGATGACCATACCTAAACCCAGCTTCTTTGGATTATTAAAAACTGCGGCATCAGTGTTTATTTTCAGAGAACCCGGAGCTGGTTTTTTCCATTGAAACGGGTTGGTATCCTGCTGTTGACTCAGGGCCAAGGAGATGAGGTGGAGACACTGGGCATCCCTCCATCGTTGCAGCTGTGATTTCGCAAAGTTAATCACCTTAAGCACTGCGAAGGACTTTGAGTTCCAAACAACTTCGTTCCGATTATACCAAATAGCCCGCAATACATAGCAATGAAGCCCCAATCTTCTTGGTTAGTGTCCTCAAAAATCAAAGATAGCCACTCCTCAAAACTCGGAGCAGTGATTTGCCATGACCTAAATCCAGCCGCCCTCCACACCCTTTCACTAAAAGTGCAAAATCAAAGATAGCCACTCCTCGAAACTCGGAGCAGTGATTTGCCATGACCTAAATCCAGCCGCCCTCCACACCCTTTCACTAAAAGTGCAACTAACAAGACAATGACGAATGGACTCAAAATCATTCATGCAAACCCATTAAAAAATTTCTTCATTTTAATTATCAACTAAGAGTGAAAATTTCTTCTTTACTCTGTTTTCTCCATTCCTATTCCTTGATATTGTGTTATAGTAATTAAAAAACATAAAATAGCTAAGAAAAAACTGGAGATGCGGGGTATCGATCCCCGTACCTCTCGCATGCTAAGCGAGCGCTCTACCATCTGAGCTACATCCCCATGTTGCTTTATTTTTCGGCCTCAGGCCTTCTTTCAACAGTTTTTTGTTGCATATATATTACCATAGGCAAGGCAACAAACTTCATTTGCAAGTTTAACAACACATTCTATGGTGTCCAATGGACACCATGGAAAGACTATAGTTTAATGCCATTGTGACCATTCAATTTCATTTGACGAATATTAAGCGTCATATTTAGCTTTTAATATAAAAAAATAACCAAAAGATAAAAGAAATGATCGTCCCAGCTTCAAAAACTAATTAGGTATGTAAATATGGTTTTCTTAATTAAATTTGGAGTTATTACATAAATACAAATAACACGTTAAGTAACATTCAAGTATAAACTAGCATTCTATAATATTAACATCATCCGACATAAAAAAATATATAGATCTACAAAAATTTTCTGACACTTCCTAAAGGTGGCGACTTCCATCCTATATGGGTCCACGGATGCACACTATGTGGATTTAGAAACGTTGCTTTCAAATTTCCTCATGCCGCAGAAGGTTTCATCTGTTCCGCAGTTGAAGGTTTCAAATGCCTAACTAAAGGAAGAGACAAAAAGAGACTCTACAAATATCATGACATGTTTTTCCAACGTATTCTCTTTTATATAGTCCAAGCGGTTTTCCAACACATTCTCTTTCATATAGTCTAAGCGGTATTAAGATTCATACATAAGTAGGGTTGAGCATATTACCTGAAAACAAGTCGACCTGCCCCGTCTGACCCGAATCGGGTCGGGTTGTAATTTACACTATCGGGTTGGGTGGTCCAAGACCCATCCAACCAGACCAAACCAGGGTGAACCGACCCAGTGTGGACCGGGTCGGTTTGAACCAGACTTCATTATTTTGTTTCTTTTTTAAAGTATTTTTTCAACTTATCTCTATTTCAAATTTTGTGAAAAGCATGTTTTCTCCTTTGGAACAACACGTTTTCTTCTTTTTCCATTCCAAATTTTATCATTCCAATCACTTCTAAATAAAGTCAAGAACCCTAGATATATCTCTCTAGTAACATGAACCCTAATTGTTCTTCAAATTCTGACGCTGTCGGCCCACCACTATTGCTACACGGTCTATCGACCTCTAGTTACACTCTATTTCAAAGATGTGCCACCCTTCGTCTTCATTTTTTGCTTCGCCTCCCACTTTCATTCATGTAGGGTTTGAAGATTTGAAGCTTTTTATTATTATTATTATTATTATTATTTTTTTTTTGGGCCAAAAATAGTGCCAGATTTTATTTAAAAAGAAAATGGTGCCCAAACCCGCCAACCTGACTCAACCGACCCGACCCATTGTAGGGCGGTTTGAGTCGAGTTGTTAAACCGAGCCAGCTTGGTTCGGTTTGATGATTCTGAACCCAATTTGAGTTTGAGTTGGGGTTAAACCTAACCCGCCTGATCTGATGTCCAACCTATACATGAGATCCATGAAACATTTAGTAATTGAATCTTGAAGGATGTGTTTCCCAAAGGGAATTTACAAAACTGTATAGCCCGCAAAGCAGATAATAAAATCATAGTGCTGATGTCGGGGAAAAAAAGATTTGTACATTTTTTTTGGCTATAACAAGGCCAATGTTTTGGTTTGGAATATACATTTATGAATGAAATCAAGGGGTGCAAAAAGTGAATAATACTTATAGGCTCTATTCTAAAAGCGGTACCTATCCAGCCATAGTTGACGCTATATTAGTATTACGTAGCAGTTGCCCTCATCAATGTGTGTAGACTTAAAGCGTGATTTCAAATTTTTCTCCAGGTCTTACGTTTTTTTCAGAATATTGCACAAGAAAAATGATAGGTGTACAAGTATCTCGCGCCCGAGAAAATACCTGAATCTACCAAATGACTGGAATACCCTCATATTAAAAGAAAATGACACTCAACCCATTCTTTCACCCTACCCTTCAAATTTAACGCTTTCTTCTCTCTGAGCTTTCTCGCCGGAATACACAGAATCCTGGTTGTCGCTCTCAGGTAATTTCTTTGAATTTGGATTAAATGTTTCCATTTTTGGAAGTGAATTTTGAATGTATATTGTTGGAAATTTAACCAATTTCTCTAAACCCGTGTGATTAAACTAGGCAATCAATATATCAAACAATAATATACGTGCGGAAACGTAAATAACACCAAGAATTATTTAACGTCGTAAAACCCTCCGATGAGAAGGGAAAATCGACGGGGCAAACCGACAACTCCACTATCACCAAATAATAATGGGAATACAATGTTTATTCTCTCAAGATTATTACCCTAAATCAAGAGGTAACCACACACTACCACAATCACGCAACACCGTCAAAAACAATATTCTTGGCACCACAAATAACTCATCTAACAATAGATGGAACGCAATAATCAACAACACGAGATGAAGAAAATATCACCTAACCCGTTCTAAGAATTAACTTGGAG
>CAVNYN010281516.1:0-13141 GCA_963692815.1 Nyctanthes arbor-tristis
CAAATTGGAAAAAAAAAAAAACTGTGTTGTTGCTTTTCAAATCGGGTTACATGGGTTCAACCTGTTTGTACCTTTTCAACCCAGAACCCGACTCGACCCCAGTCAGATTCTCCATTTTTGACCCATAACCGACTCAATCTTCTCTATAACCCGATTCAACCCGACAATTTTGCGATTCAGACGGGTCGGGTTTTTGGATCCTTTACCCATTCCTATTTATACATATAAAGAGCAATATTTCACTAATGGTCAATGAAATTTGACCAACAATATATTAAATTCTTCCAAAAAGGTGGGGAAAAGAGTTTTGCTAGGCTTCCATTCATGTTTATATGTCACATCGATGTAGTTCTCGTCGTGCATACCATTTAGCACATGCTCTAATTCCATCTGTCCTTTCCAATTGAAAGGACATGTTCTGTCCTTTTAGTCTAAGAAGAAATACATAATTGACCATTAATTTTATATAGTTGAAGTGGTTCTACTATAGAGACCGCCTGTTGATATAGTGATCACTTGTCTACCATGTTGGCGTCACATGTGCAATCCAAACTCATATATTGTCCACATAGCGCCAACATGACGAACATGTGATCACCACATAACACAATTTCTATAACAAAGCCCGCGTGACCTCTAGACAAATATTCCATAATTGACTGTCCATCTTAAAAACCTTTTGTTATTCATTTTTCCCACGGCGAGAAAAAAAAAAACCCCAAAATTGACACTTGACAATCCTTTCCGTCGGTAGTATAGTAAGAGTATCTCCTATGCATAGTTATGGTCTTGAGGTGGTGTAAAGAAGAGAGATAGAGAAAGTATTATTATTTTAATTGAAGATGAATGAAATGATGTGTAGAAAAGTCAAAAAGAGGGAAATGATAAATAAAAATTTAAAAATAATGATAAAATAGTAGTGGAGAATGTGGAGAGGAAAGTGTATTTTTAGATCTTACATGTGACTCGAAGAAGGAAATGTGAAGAAAAATTTGTATAAATGAAAAAAATTGATTAAAAGAAAAGGAAATTAAAATAAAATAAGAGATGTATGGAGTCCATGTTATTTTTTTAAGATGTATTTTTCCTCCATGACTTAGACCTCCATCCGGAGATGCTCTAAGTAAAGCAGTATTTTAGATGTTTTTTTAAAGATTTGTAGTCAAAGAGCGGAACAGTCAACCGGGTTTTGGTTTTAGTTTTGGTTACCGCCAATTTTGATATGGCTCCTTGATTTCTACATGGCTCATCATCAGATTTACTTCTTCGAAATCGTCGCTAATAGCTAATATCAGAAGGTAAATTTCTGATTTATTTATGTAATCGTCTGTTCCGGTGAATCGGCCTATCCAATTTTACGATTCCGTCTAATTTCATGGCAGTTCTCTTCTTTTAGCTCTTTGGATTTTATTTTCTTTTCCTATTTTTATGTATGAAAATTTACCTCCTCACGCAACAAGATTTTCCAGGCAGGGTCTCTGTTGAATTTTTCCGTAGATATTTATTGTTTTGTCTCTGCATTTAGAACTAGCGTTAAATGAAATAGTGATTACCAGAAATGAGTGGCCACAACTATCCCCATTAACTGTGGCGAAACTAGAAAATATATGTTGAGGGCCGAAAAAAGAAAAACTGCTTAAAGAGTTGTGCTATTTAAATAAAAGTCTATATAAAAATTCATACAAAATTAACACATAGCACAATTTTATTTTTCAAAACATCACATCACATTTATATCAACATTAATCACACATGACGCATGTCTATTTTGTCTAACTTTTTGTTTTTTATTTTGTCCAACTAGATTTATTCCTAAATTTAACACCAAACTTATTTTTAAATATTTTAATATGCAATATTTATAGCAAGGTACTAGACTAGTTAATTGGGCTTTCAGCTTTAATGGTTAATTGCAAATAGGCTTTAAATTCTAGTCCTCCTGAATCCTGATCCATTTTTCGTCTTTTAAATCTTAAAACCTTTCTTTTTCATCGACTGTCTCCTTCTGCTATCTACATCCGGCAGCAATTTTCAAGGAAAAAATTGAGTTTCAAAAAATTTTGCCGGGGCGACCACCATTTGGGCGCCCGACTTTGCCCGGCCGATCGTCCCTCCTTTCCATCCGCCCCTGCCCTCTAGACCCCGGGTGGCTCTATCCCGGCTGGTTTTGGTTGAATTTTGGTAAGATTTTGCTTGCCATGTGTTTGAATTTTTTCCCCAGGAGAATGTTTGCGTTTTTGTCAAGGCTTTGAAATTAGTTTAATGAATGATGATTATAAATTTTTATTTTCGTTAGTAACTAATAGGGTACATTTTCTCCTCTTGATATCATATCGTGATCCAACTTATGTATCTTTGGCATGTTGCTTTATTTTCCAAATGCTAAGTCCAGAAATAAAAAGGTCGATTTAAGTTCGAAAGTATAGATATCAGGGATGGGACCTAAAGCCATGATACACAGTTACTTTTCTTATTCACCATTGCTGTCACTAACAGATTATGGTGTACTTGATTAAAAGAAATTGCTTAACATGATCCAATTCGGTTGTGTACCACATTTTTAAAGTGAATTGTGCCTTGAATTAATGATCTAAGTTAAGTTGGAGAATGTCATATAAGTTTTTACCTAATTGTTGAAATTGGGAAACAGAATGTGTAGTGATTGCATATTTATGTATAATGAGGATGATGAGTCAGTTAACAAATAAACTTTTTTGTCTCTTTCTCTGAATATGCATTTCTCTCTGTTTACATGAAAGCATTTATTTCGATAAAAGAACCCGACCTTCTCATTGTCTCTTTTGGAAAGATCATATAATTTAGAAATTTTTTCATCTCTTGTAGTCGCGGCAAAGAAACACTCTCCAGGACTAGTCGATCTGGGAACTCAGCAGATTTTTATAAAATCTGGAATAATTTTTCCACATTAAATCTCAAATTGGACAAACTGAATTTGATTTCCGTTAAACTATTTAATTCTTATTTCCATGGGGGAGTAGAGTGGCTTGAAATGATGTTGAATCTGTCGACCATTATGCTGAAATTTTCCTCTTCTGGATGCTAGAGCTAAAAGTTGACCATATTTCAATTTTCGGGTGCTGTTGTAATCTTATCTAACTTATAGTTTAATGAATCTTCTATAGTTTTATTTAAGAAGGATGAGCAACAATGATCATGTTCCAACATTTACTGGAGAAAATTTTGATCATTGGTCAATCAAAATGAGAACAATTTTGATATCTGAAGATTTGTGGGAATATGTTGAAGAAGGGTATGAAGCGCCAAAACCTGATGTGAAGCTGACAGCAGAACAAAAGCTGCAATTCAAGGAAAATAGAAAAAGTGATGCAAAAGCGCTTTCTTTAATTCAACGAGGTCTTTCTCCAAGCTACTTTTCTAAGATCATCAATGCAAAAACAGCTAAGGAAGCCTGGGACACTCTTCACAAGGAGTTAAAGGTAAACTCTGTGGTATAAATTACTCGCGTCACAGTTCTAGTAGCTATGTGAAAGTGAAAATAGATTTTTTTTTTATAATTTTTAAATTAAGGGGAAAAAAAGAAATTTTGTGATTTCCTACCACATATCTGTAGTTAATGAGAGAGCATATGTGGATGCCTAAAGCATAAACTTCCTATCTATTAAAATCTATAACTTTGTGCATGCTTAATCCATCTTTTTTGGTTTTTTGACCTATATTTATTAAGAAATGTAATTTATTCTTGATATATTTACTTAGAGGATGTATGATTTTGATTTCTTGACAATCATTTTCTGAAAAGTGATCTTTTTGGAGAAAGTGTGGTTGAAGTGATATGAGGAAATGTGAAAAACTATTTTTTAAAGTATGTGTGGTTGAAAATGAAAGTCTGAAAGAATCGATTCTCAAAGAAATAACTCCGTTCATGATTCAAGGCATTATAAACCAGGATGGTTTATAATCAAGATAATGATGAATTGCAGACTAAGACTTCCAAGTATTTGGCAGTTACCAGAAAATTTCTAAGTTGACAAAAGAATGAACAAGCTAAGATATTTCTCCCAGAAAGAGTGTTTGATTCCATCCCTACCTCCTGAAGTTTCTATGCCAAAAGGAAATGAATAAGCTGGGGAACTCAGAACTTTCCTATGGAATTCACCATTGAGTAGCACCGATATTCGACAATGGAAATACATGGGCAAGTCCCTTTTTTTAATATCACCAACTCGGATCACCAACTCAGATCTTGCCCATCAATACAGAAAAAACTTGTTTTTGTCTAGGATCCCGTGATTTTCTATGTTCAAATTGCAAAAGCATCCACTAGAGCTGCATCTAGGACTAGGCATCGGGCGGTTCAGTTTGGCTTTGAAGCAAACCCGAAATCAAACCACCTATTTTGGTCTGGAATTTTTCCAAACCAAAACTGAACTGCTATAGTAGTAAACGAGCCGACCAAACTGATATAAATTCAGTCAGTTCGGTTAGGGCCAGTGGGTTGGTGTTTTAATTGTTTAAACTGACTTTTATAACTTTGAGGCCAAGATGGATAAATTGCCATTAAGTCCAACTGGAGTTTTACGTTGCCTTCGACGGAGGCTGCCTCTTTTTAAATAACTAAGCACCACATGTGCTTTATATCAATTTTCTATGTGGGATTGAGTTTCTGTGGGAAATGGGAAGTGATAGACTTTAATAATTCATTTACTTTATCATTTCTCCAAAATAATAGAGCAGGAGAGAATGGAGAGTTCAGGAGACTCGAGAGGGGAGAAACATGAGTTCCGAGAGGATCATATTAAGAGGAATCGGAGGTGAGAATCAAGATGGGGAAGAAAACATGGGTTTCAGGGGAGAAGATTTGCCAAATAAAGTAAGCATTCCTGTCAAAATCAAAAGTATTCAAGTAGGGTTGGCGTTCTCAAAAAGATTTTGACAATGTGGCTTTCTCTTTCCTTTTTCCCGTTAAGACTGTTGCCGATTTGAACTAATTGGGGATTTGAGCTCTCGGTTTCAGTGTCATCTATGTTCTTCTCCCCCCACCCCCCCGGCTTTTTTGATTTGTGGCGTTGGGTCATGGCCTCATGGATTCCTTTGATTTTGTGTTGTTGCGGGGCTTTTGGCTGATTCTTTGTTTTTAGATCTGTGTTGTGCGAATCTTCACCTCTGATGTTAGATCTGTGGGTTGCCGGTTGTGCATAAAATTGTTAACATAATCAGTTTCATCTTTTGGCTGATTCTTCGTTTTTAGATCTGTGTTGTTTGAACCTTCATCTCTGATGTTAGATCTGTGGGTTGCCGGTTGTGCATAAAATTGTTAACATAATCAGTTTCATCTTGTGGCTGATTCTTCGTTTTTAGATCTGTGTTGTGTGAACTTTCATCTCTGATGTTAGATCTGTGGGTTGCCGGTTGTGCATAAACTTTTTAACATAATCAGTTTCATCTCTTGGCTGATTCTTCGTTTTTAGATCTGTGTTGTGTGAACCTTCATCTCTGGTGTTAGATCTGTGGGTTGCCGGTTGTGAACATAATCAGTTTCGTCTTCGGTTCACATCTCGGTTCGGCGGTTCGGTTCAACTCGGGTCTGTTCATAGTGGTTCGGCACGGTTTGGTTCAAATCGGGTTGGTTTAAATTGGTTTACACGCCTCTAACTGCCAACCAAACTGAACCAGATGCACTTACTCACAAACCGACCGAACCGAATGGAACCGAACTGAATAGAACCAAACCGGAGAACTGGTAAAAACTGCCGGTCTGTTCAACGGTTTAAGTTGGTTAACTCGGTCTAAATGCTCACCACCCCTACATCACATTCTGATAGATCTATATTTTTTAGTTTCCATTTCTCTTTTGGTTGATTTAAAGACAGTATATTCAAGCATCTTTTTGGAATAGATGCCTCTTCAATACCTTAAGCTTTTTAGTATCTATCTGTTCACAACTTATTGAACTACCTGAGTAACTATCTCTCTATAGCAAGCCTTAGGAGTATCAATAATCATCTCCTTAGTTACGAGTCTCCTAACTGACCACTTTTCTTGGGTAGTTAATTTAAGTTCATGGCAAGAACCTTTTCTATTTTTGGCGGGAAAGGTTTCTAACTTCTTGGACTGATTCCCATTTAGTGTTAATGCTAAATCTGGTATACAACTTTTAAGATGATCTCCATTGATTTGATTAACATGAGAAACTTCTGTACATGTTATCGTCATAATGGTCAAACTTTGATTTATGACCTATTTCTTGCACAATGATTAGAAAGGCATGTTTTATTGCGAATATTTTAATCGAAAATGTTAAGTCTTCCATCCAAATTCCTACTCTGATGGTGTTTGATTTTCATTTTGTTTAATGGAAAATGTTATCCTCCTTCTTGTTACGTGGCCACATTTTCTCCAAAACCAAGGGAAACGATTTCCTTTTCTTTTGGGTGCTGCAAAAGTGATTTTATTTTATTTTATTTTTATTATTATTATTTTTTTTGGGGGGGGGTGGCGATTTTATTTTATAGGCAATTCATACTTTTTAGTGTTAATTCCACTTTCAATCAAACATGCCATAGAATAATTTTTCATGAAATTAAATTACAGCCAATTTGATTGCGATGCTAGTTCTATGCTTCCAAGAAAACACGTCCTAAATATTTTATATGTGCTATCCAGATTGCTTCTTTTTTGACTTTGCCACAACTGGCTTACCGGTTTTAGTTTGCTTTAGGTTCCTGCTTAAGCTAGTTCACTAGGATTACCATGTTGTAAACAGGAAAACAGTATGGATTCAAGACAATCTAATGATCTATCAATAATTGCTACTGAAAAAAAAAAGGTCCTCTATTTCAATAACTATTATAATTTTGAACAAAAATGAATTAAGTGGAGCTAAAAGAACTAGAAAATAAAGACAGTTTCTCGCTCTTAATGGGAAATTTTGCCTTTTTTTTGGGTGATTAATGTTTGCTGCTTATGTATGAATTCTTAGTTGTGTAGGGCCCAGCATTTAATTCTGTGTTATGTGTTTCAGAAGGATTCCTCAGACACTGATCTTACAATGGCTGAAGTCACACCAATGCCCGAGCCTTTTTCCGGCAGCCAGGCTATACCTAATGGGGATGAGGAAGGAATTACACCTCTTCTGCAAGAACCCTTTTACGATTTGGTGCTCTCTGAGTCCGATATTAAACCTACGAGTTACCTGGTAATTTGGTCCTTCAGAAAAAATAATAATGTTCAATCCCACGCAGCCGTCTTTATTACCGTATTACAGAACTAACCTACGTGTCACTTGGTAATTTGTGCAAAATAATTTTGATCTCAATCGCTCATTTCACACTGGGTGAAGGTTTAATACTTGATATATTGGTGTAATAAAGCAATATTCCATATTTGTTTATTGTAATGTGTTCATTTGTTTATATATATATATATATATTTATTACTACTAGTTAAGCACTAATGCACCGTGAGATAGTAGTGTTCACCCAATATTATACATGAGAGAGGATTGGTCGTCTTAAGAGGTCTGTCTAAAAATCAGCAATCATATTATATTCTAGAATAATTCTGTGTGCATGCTTGCAGAGTTTTCCTCCTGAATTGGATTCTGCGCTACCTTCTACAACACTCCCAGCCTTCATAAGATGCTTTGGCAAGACATGGGAATTAACTTTTTGTGGGGAAAGGAGGCCAAAGGGCTTTGATTCCAGTTGGAGAAGGTTCATGGTCGACAACAACCTAGGTGCTGGGGATTTCCTCATATTTGAACTCCTGGAAAGCACTTCTTCCAAAGTTATGTTTAAAGTTCAGTTTCTGAAATGCGCCATTCCTCCAGAAGTGCAGGAGCTGATAGATAAGAGAAAGGCTGAATTTGAACAGAGTATAAGCAATCTGATCGTTCTTGATGACGAAGAGTAGGATGCTAATAGTTTCATGCGGAGAATATTGAAAAGGATTTGCTGTTTGAACTCCTACATTAATGTGCCTTTTTACCCTCCGTGTCAGACCACAGAATATTTGAAAGTTGTTCTCTTGTTCTGTACTTCTGTTATCCCTTCTAAATAAAAATTAGAGGGAAGTGTTTGACCATATTTGCGGTGCCAACTGTTTCATTATATGTTGCAATACAGGACGCTGGAATGGAGAATATTCTCGGGGGGCGGGGGGTGGGGGGGAATCTCGTGTCAAGCGAGATCTATATTTTCTTAATATGTCTTTTTATTTATTAATTATTTCACATTCATAATTCTATTTCGTTAATAACAATACATATTAAATGTGAGTATATAAGAAAATTAATATTTCAATTATATTTAAAAAAGAAAAAGGAAGTGGTCTATCTTTATATGATGGACGAAAAGGTGTTGACTTTTGTAATTTACCGTTATTTTTTATTTTATTTGAACAGGAATTGAAAGAAGTGTACAAAAATAGAGTGAAAAGTGAAGGAGAGGTGAGGAGAAAGCGGATTTTCTATGGTGTCTAATGGAGTCCTATGCCTATGTGGAAAGGCTACATTTCGATGGCACAATCCCTGCCCACTGAAATTCAGTGGGCCCACATTTTTGAAAAAAGAATCAAAATGAAAAAACACCCACTGTCGCAACCACCCCAAAGATTTTTAATAAAATTTTATTTAAAAACTCAGCAATAGGTTTAATCTATATATAATTATAGTTAGATAAAAATAGACAAAAAATTGACAAAATTGAGATCGTGTCTTATATGATTAGTATTAATATAAAAGTGAAAATTGGAACTGTGCATACCCGTCCACATCTCCCTCTTGTGTGTATATAAAAAAACTAACTTAATTTAATTTCTAAATACATACTCTACATTAAAAAATTAAAATACATTCATCTTTACATTTTTTTTTTCAGAAATGTTATTTATCTCCTACCTTCAGATAAACTAAACAAATGCAAACATGTGATTGAATTTCTCGACATAACAATAAATGATTACCAACTTTTATACAAAGATGTGAATGTTAAATTTAAAAATTTATAAGTTTGTTTGGCAACCAACTATAATAATCAGATTCGTAGTTCGAATTGTAGTATAGTAGATAGATATTTACATTTCAAGTAATAGGTCATGAATTCAAACCAAACATACCCCTCCCTTAATTTCTCTTCCCTGTAATAATTAGATTCAAGCATAGACTAATATTATTATTATTATTTCTTTTGGGGGACAAATAACTTCGATGGATGAACTTGCCAATGGCATATTTATGACATTCAAAATTAAAATTGTCTCCAGTCTTTTTCCTCACCTCTTTAGCATCCTTTGGTTAGTACAACATGTATTGCATTATAAGACATGATTATATAACAAAATGTGCTTGTAAATCAATAGAAATTTCGGCAACAAAGCCCTATAATGTTGACTTTACCACCCTGAGCAAACAAAATAAGCCTGAAAACATCTGTCATTTCCACACCCCTTTCTCCATACTCCATCACAAAAACAATGTTTATATAAACATTATCAAGCTACAAAATACGCGGCGACATCAAAGTGGAGAATGTGATGTAACGAATAAGGTTAAGAACCCATACTTTCATGCTGGCCTATTTCAAAAATATAAGACTAGCCTCCAGTTTCAAGCTTATATGTGCAGATCACTTGACCACTGATACAACTATGTACATAAAAAATTATATTTTTCCTTTACAAAAAATATGGTCAATTGACTAACTACATAACTACAAAATACTTGATCAGCAAAACCCCGAAGTCCACTGGGTGTATCACTCCACGAGGGTTCCATTTCGGCAGCTTGTTGAAGGGGCACCTGGGGCGTCTGCTCGTGATAGTCCTCGACTTCCATGAAAACCTCGGCCGCTTACACTCTAATTATTGCATTTTCCTTTGCACCAAAAAATAAAATTTAATACAATTGTGAGATCATATACAAAACCAGGTTTCCTAAGAATGGAGTAAAAACCATTACCATTAACCTACAAAAACCAACGTGTAGTCTACTTTTTTGGAAGCATGCAATTTTTTCTTTTGATCTATTTAATTCATATTTTAGCTTCCTTATGATTATTCAACTCTTCATAATAAAAAATATTTATTTTGCTTTTTCATTTGTTTGGATTTAGTGGAAGGCCTTTTGAATTTAAATATGTTGTGATTCAAAAACTACTCCTTTTTTTTTCCAAATTTTATTTCCAAACATGTATTAATTATTGTACAGATCTATCTTCGATTTGGTGGTGTTCTTAGTGGACAAAACGTTGCCATGTTAGGATAATATTTTACATACTCACACTTCACAGCATTCCTTTTTTTTTTTACACGTAACACATCACTTAAATTTAAATCTCTAAAATACTTATACATATATATGAACACAAACAAACAAACAGAAAATCAGTTAACAAGACATTTAATAATTTCTTACACTAAGAAAGCTTGGCAATCAATCAATCAGCCTTGAATGTGATCTCAATTAAGATGTTAAATTAAATGTCAATCAATCAATTATCATAATTGTTTGCTCTCAAATCTCAACTAAGCAGTACTTTGTTCGTATAAAGATACTATTACTAGTAAAAGTTGACACAGAGATCAGAGAGTAGAGCAAAAAGCAAGTTCGTTAGATACATACCATGGAAGATTCTGTCCGTTGTGCTGATCTTGAATTTTCACAATATAGTTGCATGAGATGATGAGGATCCTTTTGCTAGCTACCGCATCCCTTTCATGTTACCATCAGATCAATATATATCAGTACTTTCTTGACGAATTCTCGACAGGAAAGCCATATATCTTGAGAAAGATTGATATGTGCTAAATCACTAATTTTGACCGGATAGGAAGAGGGATAGAAAATGAGAGAGGAGTGCTCATGTTGTTTATTTCTGGATGTTGAGATGCTTAGGTTTCATTCAACGATAGAATTAAACTCCAATGACATTTTAGTCATCAGAATTTAAGATTTTTATTCATGCAATGTTTGTACTTTCTTAATATGAAAAATGAGAAAACATAAAAGAAAAAAAAAAATTCAAGGATGGATGGATATCTCACTTGTTTTCCCTATAATCAGCTTAATCCCTATAATCAGCTTAATAATGATTCGAGTCATCCACTCATCCCAAACATACATATCATGCCAATGAGCATTAATTAACTTCTAATGCATTCTGCAGTTGGAAAGTATATTTTACTAAATAATTCTTTGTTGTTTAGAAAATCCATATTTTTAGAAATGGAGATAGATAGGTATCTTCAACATGAATCAACAATAAATTTTTATTTTTTAAGAACCTGGCACTGCAAATATTTATTCTTATAATGTGCTTTAAGCTAGAGATACAAATGCTTTGGTCCCATTGACTGTTGAATATCATCTTTAAAAATTTATATCTTCTTTATAATCCATTCCTTGATAGTTGTATCTGTAAAAATTATAATTAACAGAAATGCTGAAAATTGAAAATTCCCTCTTTCTCATGAGATTATCTTAATTATCTGACCTCTGCAAAAATACTATTCCTTCAGATTTAACCATAAATGTCAAAGAACAAGAAATTCCAAGCAAAGAAAAGAATATAACTATGGGGGAAATGAAAAACACAACCCCAAAGAGGTAAAAAAACAAAAGGTTACCCTCAACTGTGGGATTTCTCCGTGGCGTCGCCAGCGTCTGATGACTCCGCCGGCGAAGAGGGGGTCACAGTAGCTCGGCGGCATGTCGTGGCTCGATTTTGCGGAATTGGAGCAGATGGCTTGGCTTCCTTGCTGACTGGTCTTTCCAACTCACCATCCAGCTAGGCATAGGACTCCGTTCTATGGTGTCCTTAGGACACCATAGAAAAACCGGAGGAGAAAGAGAGAAAAATCATTTTAAAAATGTGAAAATAAAAAGAAAATTGAAAACTTATAATACTCACATATATTTTTATGTCTTTCTCTGACATGGTATATTGGATATGCTCTTTAGCATAATAATAGGAAATGACACTATTTGACGCTATGAAAAACGAAAATAGAGTAGGTTCCTTTTTACAACAATAATTTGGAGTAAGTACGGGGAAAATGTATTATAAGCAAAATTAAATGATTGAATAAATGACCAATTTAATCTAACTTATCATTTAATAACACCTTGATATGGTGTCAAGTACCAGTTATGCTAAATAACATTACTCTATAGTAATTTATTTCATCAACTAATAAAATTTCATTTGATAGCTGCTCCTCCCCGTCCGAACACGTGCTTCGAAATTTGAAAATGTTTAAATAAAAGGGATGAACATTCCAATGAAATGTTATTAGACTCTTGTCTCTGGGTTAGCCTCAATGTACGTCCACACCCGGCCGCATAGTGTCTGCGCGGCCACACAACCAAGGCAGTGCAACCGCACGGGTGTTGCCGCACAGGGATGGACAACCACACTGCCTTGGTTGTGCGGCCACACCGTGCGGTCGGGTATGGCCGCACATTGAAGCCTATGTAATCGCATAGAGGAACCATGCGACAATATAGATAGATCTATCTCTGAATTTTGGAGACAGATCTGTCTTTGTAGAAGTACTCCTTCCACTAGCGCTAAAAAGGGTTTTTACAATCTCCGGACCGAAACTAAAGAAATGTTAAAATTTGAGGTTTGATCGCTAAATAGAAACTTTCCAGGGGCAAAATGAGAAATCTGGAAATGTGAAAGGGGGGATTTTTTATTTTTTAATTTTTGGCTGTTCATGGGAATTTTTCCTTCCCCATCCCCGAACTGAACCCAATTTCTTACCCGTTTTGGGCTTTAACAGGACGCAGAGATTCGACAGAAGAAGAACGAGTGCTATACGGACATACAGAGGTAAATTTTGCATATTGGACATGGTTTCTCTGATGGGTTTTCTTCTTTCCAATTACATACTAGCATATCTATTGTTGGTTCCTTCGAAGGGTGTTCAGTAGTGCGTTTTTAAATTCTCGATTTTTTGTAGCTTTTGTGCAACTTCTTGTTGCGAAGTGGATTGTGGGGTAAAAAATGCAAGTCGTCGATGATAGCCAAGGAGATTTGCACTTTACAATGCTGTTCTCCTGTCTGTTATGAACTCATTTATGAGAGCGATCCGGTGATAATTTAGTGAATTATTATTATGTAGTTGAGTGACAAATTTGGATCTATGGAAGCTCATATAA
>CAVNYN010281522.1:0-16138 GCA_963692815.1 Nyctanthes arbor-tristis
AAAAAAAAGCTGAGACAGGAGAGGGCTACTGGAAAACGGCCTATGACTGTTGATGATATGGCCATCTCAGAGCGCCCTGATAAACGACAGATGGCCATTCCTTTTGGCCAGTGAGGAATGACCTGGCCAGGGGCCACTAGACCTACTATGTGAGGATCTTTTTCTCCCGACGGACACAACTCGCTTGACCGAGCTGGAGAAGATTCATGGCAAAAAACTGAAGATGCTGCTCAAGTTCAATTTGGCCAGAAAGCCTCTTTCCACTAGCGTCCTCGGAATGCCCAAGGCCGTCATAGACCCCATGGATAGTGTGGGAAGATTTGCAGTCAGCTCTTCAATGGGGAAACTCTTGTAGGCCAGCGCAGTGATATGAGCTCGGTCAGCCATTTTAGAGGAGTAGGCTATGGCCCGTGTGATCACTTCACTGGGGAGAAATAGAAGCTCTCCATCCGGTGACTGAGGCCATCAGGGCCAAGGATGAGATGGAATTGGTTCTTAGGGAGAAAGAACAAGAACTTCATGTTTCCAGGGGAGAATCAGCTGATCTAAGGACCGAGCTAGAGGCCTGGAAGAATAAATATCAGGACCTGGGGACTCAGCCAATGATGGAGAAGTCAAACTACGAGTTTGCCCTAAGAGGGGCTGAGGATAGGGCTGCTGATAATGGACTCGTTGGTTATACTGAGGCGGTAGAGAGGTATAAGTCCTCTGAGGAGTATAAAAGTGGTAATGCCAGCCTCTATTATGAGATAGCTAAGGAGATCCTCGGGGAGATCGTGAGGAAGCGCCCGAAGTGTGACTTGGCCTTCTTCAAAGAGCAAGTTGCCAGGCTGAAGGAAGATTGCGTCCATGTGAGCTTCGACGAGGAAGATGAGGTCGAGATCATCTCTCAATCAGAAGCCCCTGTTCCTACCGGAGAGGGTATGGAGGCTGCTGCTCCTGCTGCGGAAGTCGAGGCCAATGTTTTGGTTGGAAGGAATGTGGTTCTAGCCTCTAAGAGCCGTACTTAAAAGTTGTTTTGTAACTCAGCCTTTTGCTATCTGTACTCTTAAATGAAGTAAAGAAGTTTTCCAACTTTTAGCTCATTTTGTTAAAATAATTTTACCATTGGTCATTCCCGTTTAGTGAAGAGCTTGTCCTTGTTTTTGCTTGCTGGTGCAAAACCCCGTATAAATTCTAGGCCAACTATTATGACATCTCAACAAGAAGCTCGTTCTAGTCTCGGGTCGGGTATACATTGAAGTAAATAATTGAGGTTACGTCCTAGTGCAAGCCCTTCTGTCTGACAATTTTTGGCTTGCTCCAACCTGAACTTGTATGCAGCCTACCCCCAAGCACTAAGTTACATAGCAAATAGTTAGTCTTAACTTTTGGTCGTGGAGCCTTTTGTTTGGGTGCAGAGTTGGGGGCTAAAAGCTTGTTCATTCGTGGTTTTTGAGTATATAAGGCGAATCATTTTAGATGAGCATTAGGTTGTTGGTAAGAAGCCCATTCTATCCTAGGCCGCAGAACATTTTACTCGAGTGTTAGGTTGCTTGTTAAAAGCTCGTTCTAACCTTAATCGCGAAACCTTTTACTCCAGTGTTAGGTTGCGGGTTAGAAGCTCATTCTAACCTTGATCGCAAAACCTTTTATTCGAGTGTTAGGTTGCTGGTTAAAAGCTCGTTCTAACCTTAGCCGCGAAACCTTTTACTCAAGTGTTAGGTTGCGGGTTAGAAGTTTGTTCTAACCTTGATCGTGAAACCTTTTACTCAGTGTTAGGTTGTTGGTTAGAAGCTCGTTATAACCTTAGTCACCTTTTGCTCGAGTGTTAGGTTACAGGTTAGAAGCTTGTTCTAACCTTGATCATGAAACTTTTTACTCGAGTGTTAGGTTGCCAGTTTGAAGCTCTTTCTAACCTTGTTTGCAAAACCTTTTTACTTAAGTGTTAGGTTGCTGGTTAGAAGTTCGTTCTAACCTTGGTTACGAAACCTTTTACTCATTTGTTGCGGATTTGCCTTGTGTTCGTTTCAAGGAAGGTATCTCATAGCGAAAATAAACGTTTTGTCATTTTGAGATGTCAACCGTTAATTGGCAAAAGTGTGACTCTGAAATCTCTAGAGCTCGCGCCAGCGTGTGAACGACTTGGCAGTTTACAAAAAGTTAGAGACACTACAAATTTTAGAGTTGGTACTCGACATCCGTCATTTTTCCTTTCCAAGGTGTTCTACCTTTAATGGATGTGTCAACTCTGTGTCTCCTGCATATTTCTCAATCATTGTTGTGCTTTTGACCACCTTACCAGGGAGGAACACTTTCCCTTTGAGGACCGGGTAAGGATTTTGCCCGGTCTTTTCCTTCTATTGGTCCTTGTCGTTGTTGCTTTTGATTGCACGTCCATGAGGTCGCTGATTTGGGAGGTTGGTTTTCTATGACTCTCATTGTTTGAGTCCTTCTTAGAGGAGCAAGGGCCAATCTTACTGAATCGGTAAAAAGAGCTCCGGTGGATCATCGACTTTATTCCTTCCTTTTTGGGATTAAGTGTGCAAACTTCTGGCGGGGCAGTTGTTCCCTCAGTATAATCCAGATTGCACTTTCATTAAGGGTGTGCAAAAAAACCTAGACCGGTTGAACCAGCTCGAAACTGGACCGAAAGGGCCGGTCTGGTTCGGGCTTTGCGGCCAAAATGACCGGTCCAGTCCGGTCCGGTCCGGTTCGCTCCTGGGTTTTCTTTTGAAAACCTCAAAATCCGGTCAAAGTCCAATTGACCTTTTTCTTTTTTTTTTTAATATATAAATTGAAACCCGGTTTTCACTTTTCATAATACCCAAGAGATAAGAATCAAAACTATTTCCTTTACATAGTCACTTACACAAAGGTCCATCTTATTTATAAGCCCCAATTATTTTACCTTTTTACAAAACTTTCAATGTGGGACAATCATTTAACTTAAAACTAAATATAAAGGACCAAGAAAATTATTAATTTGCCTCAAGTCCACAAAATTTCATTTACTAGTCACTTGCACAAAGGCCCATCTTATTTATGAGCTCTAATCATATTGTTTTTTTACAAAACTTTCAATGTGGGACAGTTAAAAAGTTAAAGTAATACCACTAAATTTCTTTTTCAAGTTGGAATTTTTTGACCAATAAACTTCTTTGAAAATCATCATTATTTTATTATTTTTTAAGCAATAGCCAAGAACAATTGTGTTAATATATAATGTTACTAGAATTTGTAACACTGTAAGGATTTTCTTAAAGAAAATTGTTTGGATTTATAATATATTTGTTGACTCTATTTAAGTTATATGCTATTATTATATAAAATATATCTATTTATATATACACGTGGAGAATTGTACTTATGCATCTTCAAATTTATTTAAGTGGTTTTCTTACTGGTAAAAAGTGTAAAATGGATTTTCTTGCTTTTATTTTAAGTGGTATGTGTTATTTATTTTTGACAATTACATCATTTTTGTAATATTTAATCCCCATAAATATATAATAAAGTTGGAATCATCCATCTTTTGGCTTTTGAAAATATCAAAATTGTATCGTAAAATTGTTAAAATTATAAAGTAGATATAATATTTATGATTTTTACATTTATTTTCCAATTTAGGATACATATTTCAAATATTTAATAATTTTAGATTTGTTAAAATAAAAAAATGAGTAACACAAGTAAGTCTAGTACTTCTACCTTACAGAGGCATGTCAATACTTTTGTTGCGCATAAAACCCTTCTATTTGTTTGTTCTAAACTTTGCTTGTATGTATTTTTACATTACTAAGTCTATAGAAAATTTTTTTCACATGCTCGGAAAAGCTCGAAAAAAACCGAATTCATTACCCAAGCCCGAACCGGGACCAAAACCGTTTGGGCTTGCCATTTTTGGGACCGAGACCGGGACCAAACCGAAGATGTTTGGTCCCATCTTGGTCCTTAAAAAACCCGGGACCGAAACCTGTTTGCACAGCCCTAACTCTGGTACTGCCCGTTGGAAACATCATAAAATGGTCGTCCCATAGCAGGTAGGGAATTTCATGACATAGTGATAGATTGAAGTTGCAGCCCTGAGCTCGTATAAGATTGAGTGCCCCAGAATGGCGTTGTGGTTTAAAGATACGTCCACAATGATGAAATCCGCCATTATCCTTCTTTTGCATGACTCATCACCTACTTCTACAAGTAGTGCAATCTGAGAGTCTGGTCTTGTAGGGCCTCAGGCTCTTCTCATCTATTTTCATCTGCTGGAAAGTTCACCAGTAGATGATGTTCACAGTACTACCGTTGTCTACCAAAGTTTTGTGGGTATTAACACCTGAAACTGACATAGTGATGACCAAGGTGTCTACGTGAGGGTGTAACACGCCGTAGGCATCCTCATTACAGTAGGAGAATGATCGAGCTAACTCTAGAGACGAGGGGTTGTGCCATGAGCCAATGGTAGTAATTATGGGCTTCTCTCACGACACCTCGCTTTTGTCTATTGAAACCCTCCATGCCGTGGTTTCCACCAACGAGTACGTGGATTTTGGCTGGCAGTCGGTTCCGTGGGACTTGGGCATTGAGGTCTGTATGGGGATTAGCTTGTCGATCCTGCCCTTGGTAATTTGCCATGTATTCACTCGGGTACTCCCATTCGATTAGCTTCTCAATCTCCTGCTTAAGGTGCCTGCATTCGTCCGTGTCATGGCCCATACTTCCATTCAATGATTTCTTTATAGGCCTTGCCTTGGGCAAGATTGGGTTGTTCTGCAGGACGTTGAAGATGTGTTCAACGGAAGCGTTGAGTTTTGTAAAGGGTTTAGTCAAGCTGGACGGCTTTTCACTTCATCGTAAGTCCTCTTTTATCTTTTGGTCTTTTTTGTTGTCCTTTAGAGGCTTTCAGACCTCATACTCCATTCAATGGCTTCCTCCGTACTTATATATTTTTCGGCTCTCCTCAGAAGTTCCCTATAAGTGCTTGGGGGTCCTTGTGCATCGCCCGCTAGAAATGGGTGTCCTTATAAAGGCCCGACTTGACGGCTATCAAAGGCTATTCATCTACCACCTTTTCCATAGTCATGACCTGCCTATTGAAGCGGACTAGGTAACTCTTGAGTGGTTCGGTCTTCCTTTATTTGATGGTCCCCAACATCTCCTTGGGGGTTGTCTTGGCCTTTGACCCCATGAATTGGGATGCGAACTCAAAGCTGCTCCCAACTGTGTACGGATCATGGGGCCAAGTTACCGTGCTAGGTTTTTGCATTCCCTTCCAGAGTAAGTGCGAAGGCCTTATACGTGATAACCCTGGTTGTATTCTGGAGCTTCATCCAAGATACGTATTGGTGGAGGTGAGCGACTGGGTCTGAATCACCGCAGTAAGTTCTTATCTGGGGGAGTTTCATTTTGGACGGCAAAACGGCCTCTCGAATTGTGAGGTCGAAAGATGACGGCATTCCCCATAGGTCGTCAGCTCCCTTTGCCCTCAGCTATTTTTGCTCAAGGTCGTTTAGGCACTTTCTCAGCTCGTCTAGCTCCTGGATCTACTGAGGGACTAGTTGCCGCTCCAGAAGGTCCTTGGAGGTGAACTCAACACATGACTGTAACGGTGAGTTGGCGTTGGACTTCTCCTCCTCTGCTTCCATCTGCCTGGTGGTAGGGGTTCAGGCGACCTGGGTCATCTAGGTCCCTGCTGTAGACCAGGCCCCTACTGTGGACCAGGCCCCAGCCTTGTGAACATGCTGCTTCTAGCCGCGTTTCTGGAGGGAATCGATGTGGTCTTGCCATGAGGGGCCAGCTGACCTGAGTTTTGCGATGGGGTGAAGCTCAACCTTCTTCTAACAGGTTCTCTCAGAGGATTCATTATTGTTGGGGATCTTTCCACATTTTCTACATGCCAAGAGGAGTTGTCGTGGAAGGAACCTGCCGGTTGTTGTTGGGACATTGGGTTATGTTGTTGCAAACGTCGTACTTCTTCGGTGAGGGCTTGCATTTGCCGCCGGACGTCCTCAGTTTCCGTGGCTATGGGCAACTGTGAGGGACCAACACTGGCTATGCCTCGGTTCCTTCAAAATCCAGGTGGCAATCTAGCATCACTGCTTCTTGTTCTTTGGCTTTCTAAACGTTTTCCACTCATTTCCTTTCGATGGGAGTTTTTTACACAGCTTTTAGTAGAGTTTCCCACAGACGGCGCCAATTTGTTGATATCAAATTTAGCCTTTGACTCAACAAATAAGATTTGTATTCGCGGGAAATTTGTATTCGAATCAGTATATGGTGCAGCTAATGTGTGAAGGCAAGGAATGTTTGCAATAAATGGAAGTGAGTAAATGTGCCAAAGACATGAAGAATGAGATTTTATTTGGGTCTCCCCCTTTTCGGTTTCATTCACTCTATTTATAGCGTAAACTTGCCATTTGCATAGTAACAATGATTGCATACATTTAATACTGGACCCACAAGAATGACATATGGATCAAATCGGCTAAGGTTAACCCTTCACTTTTGACTAAGGTTGCCTAAGCCATGCATGGGATGGGTAACCACCAATTCGCATTTAATGTTGAAGTCTAATCAGTCATAAGTGATACAATTTCCTACATGGGTTCCCAGGAAGCTATTTAGGTAACAAATCTACTAGGTCGCAGAGCGTGGGCATAGAGGCTAGACGTCCTAAACCCTGGCAATGTGTAGGAAGGAGATTCGTCCTTTAGGTTGCTGGAACGGATTTCCACGTCTTTTGGTCGTCTGGTCGCTAGGTCGTTAAGTTGGGCGAGCTCCCTGGAACCTGTTTCCAAAACCTTACGACCATTGACCTTAGTTGACCTTTGACTTTCATCAACATTGGCGATCTAGTGACTATAGGGCTTCAGCATCCACACACTTTGTGAAGTAGTCCATGGCTACAATAGCAAATTGATTTCCTCCTTTCCCTTTTGGGAATGGGCCAATGAGATCTACATCCGATTTGGCGAAGGGCCACGGTCCTATTACTGAGTTAGCTCTTCTGGTGGGCTTTTTATAAGAGGGGCGAATCTTTGGCATTTGTCACAAGGC
This sequence comes from Nyctanthes arbor-tristis, assembly GCA_963692815.1. NCBI lineage: Eukaryota > Viridiplantae > Streptophyta > Magnoliopsida > Lamiales > Oleaceae > Nyctanthes > Nyctanthes arbor-tristis. The sequence goes on from CAVNYN010281522.1 coordinate 7,033, forward strand.
TTGAAAAGTCGATGGCATCTTTCTTAACTCTCGGCCAGAAGTATCCTTGCCTCAAGACCTTGTGCGCAAGAGATTGTCCATTCGAGTGGTTGCCACATACCCAGACTGTATTTCCTCTAACACAACTAGATCAGGCAGCTTGGTGCCTGAGCCTTTTGCCCTCCATACTTGGGGGCTACTCCCTCCTTTAAAAACTAGATGATAGGATCCATCTAGTTACTTGACTAGACGATCTTTATCACCTCTATTCCTAGTTTGTCAATTGACGAGGTCGCCAATTCCCCTATTGGAATGTTGCTGAGCTTTCTAGCCCCCTTACTGGTTGCGAGCTTAGCCAAAGCATCGGTATGGCTATTCTCTACTTACGGGATTCGAATGATTTCAAACCAATGCAGTCCTCGAAGTTCTTCTATGAGTTTATGCTGGTACAGAGAGAGTTTTTCGCCCCGTACTTCATAAGCTCTGCTTGTCTGGTTTACAACGAGCTGGGAGTCGCTCTTGATGATCAATCCTTTGATACCCATAGATTTTGCCATATTGATTCCTGCTAATATGGCTTCCTACTCAGCTTTATTGCTGGTTGTGTTGAAACCAAATCTGATCACTTGGTAGTGTCCAGAAGTACTGACAAGCACAATCCCTGTTCCTGAAGCATGGTTGGTGGAGAATCCATTAGCATTCAACTCCCATGTTTAAGGTTCTAGATTGTCGAGGCTAGGCTCGGAGGGAGTGAGTTTGGCTATGAAGTTGGCCAATGCTTGGCTTTTGATTGCTATCCTTGGCTTGTAATTTATGTCGTATTAGCTGAGTTCCACAGACCATTTGACCAAGAAATCTGGAGCACTAGCCTTAAAGGAACATTGGTTAAAACTTAAATGGTGTGCTCGAGGAAATAAGGATGCAGTTTTTTTTGAGGCAATCACGAAAGCATACGCGAGCTTTTCCATGGGAGGGTATCTTAGTTCCACATCAAGTAGAGCATAGATCACATAATAGACTGGTAGCTGAGTTGCCCCCTTCGTCCTGACCAAGGCCGCACTGATCAAAAATTATGAAACGGCTAAGTATAAGGAAAGTATCTCGCCTCGCTGTGTTGTGGTTTGGATAATAGTGGCACAGTAGAGAGGTGCTTTTTTAGCTCCGTGAAGTTGAACTGACACTCCTTCATCCATGCAAACTCCTTGGATTTCTTGATGGCCGTGAAGAAGGGTTTACACTTATCCGTCGATCGTAATACAAAGCGATTTAGGGCAACCACTCGTCTGGTCAAGTGCTTGACCTCTTTTAGTTTGGATCTTCATGTCTAAGATTGCTTTGACTTTTTCAAGGTTTACCTTGATTCCTCTTTGGTTAACCATGTATCCCAAAAATTTCCTAGAGGCCACTCTGAAGGAGCTTTTCTTGGGATTGAGTTTCATTTTGTAAGCCCTGAGGACCTGGAACATTCTGGCGAGGTCCTTGATATATTGCCAAGCTCGTAGGCTTTTGACGAGCATATCGTTACCGTAAACTTCCATGGTTTTCCCAAGCTGATCCTTAAACATAGAGTTTACCAATCTTTGAGAAGTTGCTCTAGTGTTCTTCAATCCAAAGGGCATCATCTTATAGCAGTCTCGTCATCGCAGGGGTGTATGGGGATCTGATGGTAGCTGGAGTTAGCATCCATAAAGCTAAGTAGTTCGTGGCCTGTAGTTGCATCTACCATTTGATCAATTCTGGGTAAGGGAAAGCCGTCTTTAGGACAAGCCATGTTCAAATCTGTGAAGTTGATGCAGATACTCCAAGTCTCATTGCCTTTTTTGATGAGAACAATGTTAGCCACTCGTTAGGACTGCAACACTTCCCTTATGAATTTGTTACCAAGTAAGTTGTCCACTTTCTTAGCTAGAGCTTCATACCTTTCGCCATTAAGGTGTCACATTTTCTGATTTATAGATTTAGCTTTAGGATCAATGCTAAGCTTGTGGAAAGCGTGCTTCGGGTCGATCCCTTCCATATCCTCATGAACCCACGCAAAGACATCTAGATTTTACTTTAGGAATTGTATGAGCTGAGCCCTCATCAATTCCTTTAACCCTACTTTGATTCTGAGCTCTGGTTTTGGCTTTGTGTCATCTAGCCTGATGATCTCGAGCTCGTCACTAGGGCGAGCTTCTACCCTTATCTCCTTAGCTCTAGGGTCGAGAGTGTGAATTTCTTATCTAGGCGTTGTTCCTGCCGCATAGTCTAAGTTGCATTCTCGTACAACTTGTTAATCGCCTCGTACAGTGGTTGATCTCGTGGATAATGGGAAACTTCATGACATAGTGGAATATTGAGGTCGCAGCTCTGAGCTCGTACAAAATTGGTCACCCGAAGATAGCGTTGTGATTCGAAGGCACATCTACGACGACAAAATCTGCCATGATACTCCTTGTACATGGTTCATCTCCCAGCTCAACAAGGAGAGTGATCTGACCCTTAGCTTCCACAAAATCTCCAGTGAAACCCTGAAGCCTGGTTCTATAAGGTCTTTGATTGTTTAGACTATCTCCAGCTGTTGAAAGGTCCTCCAGTAGATAATGTTTACAGTGTTGCAGATCGGAAGAGCAAAGTCTTATAGATTTTGACTCCTGAAACCGGCATGGTGATCACAAGAGTGTTCGCATGGGGGTACAGCATGGTGTAAACATCTTCGTTGCAAAAGGAGAAAGAGCTGGTTCAAGTGGCTTGGGTTTGTGCCATAAGCAAGTGGCAGTAATTCTGGGCTTCTCGCATGAGACGTCGTCTCTATCTCTTAAAACCCTCTATGTCGTGGTTTCCGCTAATGAGTGTGCAGATTTTAGTTGGAGGTTAGTTCTGTGGAGCTCAAGCGTTGAGGTCTACTTGGGGACGAGCTTGTTTGTCCTGCCCTTGGCTAGTTGCTATGTATTCACCCAGATATCCCCACTCGATCAGCTTCTCAATCTCTTGCTTTAGGTGCCTACATTTATCGGTATCGTGGCCCATAGCTCTATGATATTTGTAGTACTTGGACTGACCTGCGTTATCCATAGGCTTCTTTATGGGCTTCGCCTTAGGCAGAATTGGATCATTTTGCAAAAATTTGAAAATATGCTCCATCGAGGCGTTGAGTTTGTTGAACGGCCTTGAGGAGGTGGATGATTTCTCATTTCTCGATTGATCTTTCTTGACTTTTTGATCATTTTTCTCATCTTTCGCGGGTTTCTCAAGTCACAAACTACCCTTAATGTCTTCTTCTAATTTGTAAAGACCTTGTAATGACCTGATTTGACCGCTATTAAAAGTGATTCATCTGCCACCTTCTCCATTGTCATGACCTGCCTGCTGAAATGGTTCAGGTAGCTCTTGAGCGGTTTAGTTTTTTCTTGCTTAATTGTTCCAAGCATCTTCTTGAGTGTTGCACCAGCCTTGGACCCCATAAATTGTGTTGCGAACTCTGATGAGAGTTGCTCCAACCTGTGTATGGATCCTGTAGCTAAATTTCCATCCAACTCTTTGTGTTTCCTTCAAGAGTAAGTGTGAAGACTTAGCACATTATAGCTCATGTCACATTTTGGAGTTCTATCCAAGACACGTATCTATAGAGGTGAGCAATTGGGTCTGTTTCACCATTGTAAGTCCCTATATGGGGAACTTCATTTTTTACGGCAAGATAGCCTCTCGAATAGAAGGAACGAAAAGGGAGGGCCTTCCGCATAGGTCATCAGCTTATTTTCCTCTGGATTACTACTGCTCAAGGTGGCTAAGTCGTTTGCTTAGTTCGTCCAGCTCGTGGCTCGATGCATAGCTGTAGTGAGGAGTAGGCGTTGGGCTTCTCCTTCTTTGTCTCATGTCCCTTGGCCGTGGAGGCTCCAGTGACCTTGGCCTTAGGGGACCTCGCTGGGGTTGGTGTCCCAACTTTGTGAATACACTGCTTTCTCCCGCCCCACTAGAAGGGGCTGGTTCAGCTTGCTCGATAGGATTTGGTTGACTGGAGGCTTGAGTTGTAGTGAAACTCAGCCTTCTTCTGACATGTTCTCTCAGAGGATTTACCCTTGCAGGGGATCTTTCTACATTTTCAGCTTTCCAGGAAGAGTCACTGTGGAAGGATTCCGCCGTGTTCCATAGGAAAACTGGCAGGTTTTGCTACTGCAGTCATCAGACTTCTTGGGACAGAGCCTCCACTTGTCGTCATAATGCTTCTGTTTCTGACTCAGTGGCCGGTCATGAAGGGCCGACACCGGCCGTGTTCCTATACCATCACTACTTCTTGTTCTTTGGCTTGAGGACATCTTTGACTCATCTTTTCTCACCAGAGGTCTTCACCATAGACTGGTTTCTTCACCAGAGTTTAGTTTTTTGCAAGGTTTTTAGTATAGATTTCCCACAGACGGTGCCAATTTGTTGACGTCAAATTCTAACTTCGACTTGACAAACAAGATTCATATACGCGGGAAATTTATATTCGAATCGCTTTGAGTACTAAATGTGAAAACCAGTGGAATGCGTGGATGTATGTAATAAATAAAGAGGAGATAATATGCTAAAGATGATAGGAATGAAAATAGGGAGTTGAACCCCTTCTCAGTATTATTTAGCTCTATAGATAACGTACATTTGCACGGGTGTAATGATTACGTGCATTTAATGCTGGACCCACAGGAATGGCCTAAGAGTCAAATCAACTGAGATTAAGCCTTCACTTTTTGACAAATGGATGTCTAAACTCTACAAGGGGCGGATAACCACCGCTTTTGCATTTGATGTTGAAGTCCCATCAGCCGCAAGGCTTTGCACGTAGGTTCGTAAGCTGCTGCTTAGCTAGCACTTTTAAAGGTCACGACTTCGCGACCTCAAGGGCGTAGCAAACTGGCAACCTGAACGCTGAGACGTGAAATGTATGAGCAATGACTAGCTTTTCAAGTCGCTAGATTAAGCTAGGTCTTAAGGTCCTCAGGTCGTAGGGTCTTTTAGGTCGTTGGGCCTGAGTAGGAGCACGGGATCTGCTTTCAAGGTTCTTTGACCATTGACCTTCATTGGCCATTGACCTTCACTGACTTTAACGACCTAGCGACCATAGAGCTATTGCGCATTCTCCAACGGTATTTGAGTACAGAGTTTGGCTTTGGCATCTCGAAATGGCGAAGGCAATGAATGTGAAGGAATTTAGTGATGCTAATCGCATTTTTGGTAGTCTATATGAGAAGTTGAAAAGTGACATGTATATCACTAAAATGGATGTTTGGCGGGAGAAGTTATATGTTCGAGAAAGGAAAGTAGGCGTAAAAGTAAAAAGAGATGATGTTAAAGATATGCACCTAGAAATAATCGTGCTTTGTGTCAACTAGTTAACTGAGGCTGTTAAGTACCTTGGTGAAACTTCTGAGTGTGCCCGGCAAGTGCCCGAGCAATAAGAAGAACTTGAAGATCAATTGAAGGAGCAAATTAGAAGCAAAATTAATACATTTCAGGAACTTCGAATAGGAAGCATGCTAGAAGAAATAAAACATCCCTAAAGAATTCTTCAATTTGCTGCTAATTTCTAGGCAATGAAAAGGTTTTGAGAAATCTACGTCTATCCTAGGCAAACAAGTGAAATTCACAACCCAGAAGTGGGCAGTTCATCTCACTGCAATTAGTTTGGCAAGATCTTTTTGTAACATCCCGAGTTCTAAGCACCAGAGACACTATTAAATATATTCTATTTCTTTTAAAATGCGGAAATTAAATAATTATATAAGTAAGTACAGATTTTTTTTTCTTTTTATTAAAACAACATTATGATATTTCATAAAAACCAAATAAAACCATTGCCAACAATAACAAAATATTCAAACTTTGAAATAACAACGTTGTCTTCAATTATTTGAGCAAAAGAAAACATTACTTAACAATTATCTAGTAACTTAATTTCTTAGTTTCCACTGCTAGTTGAGTCACTACCAGCTCCAGAACCTGAAATGTTTTGAAATAAAATGGTGAGCGTTTCAAAGAAACACTCCGCAGATTCCTGCGTACTAACTTTAAACATGCAATACATGGTATGCAATTAAACACATGTGCACATGCAATCAAGTCGCTTGCCATTGCAATAAGCTAATTATCTATGTCTGTAGACCCGTCTAAATGACGAGCTAAATCTATAGGCTCCCTATTAAGATGAGTTATATTATGCATATACTTTTCACATCAATTCCATAAATCACATAGGCACATGCTTAAACACATAATATGTAATTGCATCATATTTACATAACTCGTGCGCACATAACTTCGAAAAAAAATGTTAGTAAAAAATCTAATTTAAATCACTTTCCTTTTCGCGTTTGAGGAAAAAGGTAGCCAATTATGCGTCAAATCACACACCTCGTCTATCAAAATAATTAATAACATAAGTTAGAAAATTTGAAAATAATTGAAACTAAATAAAAGTATAAAATTAAATCATGAACTTGAAATTTAGGGTAAAATAGCCCAACTTTGAAAGTATTGGATTGACACGTAACTTAATACAAGTATAGGGCTCAAAATTCATTTTTTCAAAACCATTGAGACTGAAATAGAGTTTTCCAAAACTTTAAGGACTAAAATGGATAAAACTACAACTTTTGGATCAATTTTAAACTCTTTTAAAATATAGGGCTGAAATAAGGGATTTTAAAACATGAGAGACCGAAATGTATAGATCAGATTTTCTATTCAAAAGTCACAATCCCTAATCGAAAATCAATTTTGCCCAAGTTGAAAGAGGGAGAGAGAGAGATAGTCGATAGAAGGTGATTGGGATCGAGGTCGACATGAGCTAGAGTCGACAATAGGGTATTCTGATTTAGCTCGAGTTCAATGGGTTCGATCAGAGACATGAGGTGGCTTAAATGGGTTTGCGATCGATAGAGGTCGCTGGTTCAAGGCAGAGTCGAATGGCGATCTCGAGGTTCGAGAGCGGTGAGGTGGGTTTGAGAATTCCAGTGATGGAATGAATTCGAAGAGGGTGCTCGATTGAGGGAGGAGTTTGGGATTTGGCAGCAATGTTTGAGTGACAGGGAAGGGTTCAAATTGTTGGTCGGTGTGGGTTCGGTCCAGAGAATTTGGCCAAGGATCGGTTTAGGCAAGTTTGTAATACACATATAGGCTTTTGGATTTTGGGTTCTATGATGGAGTTTTGGACTAGAAGGTGGTGGTGCAGTCCGGTGATGGCAGTCACGGCAGTGGCCACGGTTCTCGACTATATTTTTTTCCTTTCTGTTTCTTTTTTCCTTTCTTTCTTTATTTTTTCATTTTTTTTTTTTTTTGAATACTCATATGTGGATTGAATGGTGATGAAAGGATGACAGAGATGTAGTGTTTTGGGTGGACATTGAAGGTTGTGGCTGGCTAGGTTTGGAGGTTCAAGAAGGCAGTAGAGACTGCTCAAGGATGTGTGTGATTGTGTATGTGTGTATACATATGTATTTATACCTGTAATCGTGTAATAGCAGAGTTGAAAATGTAGTCTGCCACTAAATAGATCTTGTCTTTGAATGTGTTGCTGTATATACGAATTGGGTGAAATTATTTGCTGGAAATTCGCTGTGTGTGCATGTTTGTAATTGTGTATGAATGAATGTTTGGATAAGAGAATGTTTCTGGGAATTGTTCTGTGTATGTATGAAATGAAGCCGTGAATGAGATCTATCTCTACGTATTGTGTAGTAAGAGTGTGCTGAGTGTATTGGTTCTCTGCGTCAAGTGCATGAATGTTTCTGAATGTATGAACACATAGTGTGAAACAACAGTCTTTTACGAGAGTGTTTGATGGATTTCTGTTGCTTATTGATTACATGTGTGATGACTACTTATGTTTAATAGACAGTGAGGATAAACGTAGGGGAGGCTGAGAGATTGCAGAAAATCTTGGAGAGTGAGGGATAAAGGAGTATTTCAGTTAGGCAATGTTCACATAGTTGATGTTTTCAATGTCGGTTCAAAGTGGGTGTTGAAGCGGTCTAAGACTTGTTTGGCAAGGTTTAATTCAAATTGACTCTAAATGGAACTAAATTAAAATTTATCATAAGCGAATAAAAATAATTGGACCAGAGCCGTATCTTGAAACGAAATTCAATTAATTATAAACTCGCGTTATCTTTAAAATAAAATAGACGAGCAATGCGAATTTCTTTAAAATCTTTAGTGTGAGCAAAATTAAGATAACGGATAGGGTGGCAGCGACTTGTTAAAAATTCTTTAAAATTATTAAAGTAATAATTTTCATTTATAAAAATTCTTCACTAGTATATCCACTTCTCTTCCCCACGTAGCCTCTTTGCTACTGTGGCTGCCCTATTAGACCATAACAAACAGAATCTCTTGACCAAAATGAAGTAGGCCCTTTATTGGCGCGACTTTGAGAAAAAGTTTCTCCCAAACCTGAAAGTCTATACTTCTCCTTTTCTGATCGGCGTAGCTTTTCTGTCATCTGGGCAGTCCTAATCCTTCATATGATCTTTTTCTATAGCGTGAACTATTTTCTTAACCAACTCTGACCCCAACATCTTTCTTTCATAGACTTCGTCCCAATAAATTGTTGAACAGCATCGTCAGCCATATACAGCCTCGTATGAGGCCGTACCGATGGTTGCCTGAAAACTGTTGCTGTAGTCAAACTCGACCAAAGGCAAGTGAGTTTCCCAACTACCACCTAGATCTAATACACATGCCTTTAACATGTCCTCCAATATCTAGATAGTCATTTTTGGTTGTCCATCTATCATAGGGTGGTGGGCTATACTGAAATTCAGCTTTCTACCCTTCGCGGTCTGTAATGACTTCCAATTCTCAAGGTAAACCATGGATCTCTGTCCAATACATTAGATATCGTCACTCCATGAAGGTGCTCAATTTCACTGTTATATATCCGAGGAAGCTGATCCAAGTTGTGGTTCATATAGACTGGCAAGAAATGGATAGATTTTGTGAGTGGGTCTACAATAACCTAAATGGCATCATGCTTACTTGCCGATCTGGGGAGACCCATTACAAAATCTATAGAAATTATTTCCCATTTCCACTCTGAAATCTCTAAAGGATTCAACAACCCTGACGGTACCTCATGCTCAGCTTTTACCCACTGACACACTAGGCATTT
>CAVNYN010281523.1:0-11670 GCA_963692815.1 Nyctanthes arbor-tristis
ATTGGAACTCTCTTAGCTTTTGACAACAAAGTATTAGTTATCAACAAAGATTAACCTGAGAATTCAATTTGAATTTGAAATCCAAGATGGCAAGTGACTATGAAAAGCAAATATTTGTCATTGAGCGTGGAAAATCTCTAAATCTATAGATAGAGGACTTTGGGCAGCGTAAAAATTGCCACCAAGAAGAGAGAGTCTACAAGTCTAGTATTCCAAAGTGATTTTTGAGGTTTGTCAAAAAGCTGAAAAATAGTTTGAAGGCGACACATTCAACACTGAAAACAAGGTACCAAGACCCATGTAACGGTGTCCTAGTTCGTAGGACCTAATGTTGATCCAAAAAAAAAAAGTTGAAAACAAGGTCTTTGGGGTGATCTAGAAATTAATAGTTCAATGCCGATTTAGCATACCGTGTAAGTCATCGTGTTTAGCTAGCATCATAATAATAATAATAATAATAATAATAATAATAATAACAACAATAATATATTTCCTTGTTGGAGAGAACAAAATTTTGGTATTCCAAGAATATATCATACCCCACCCTATGAAGTGACATGTGCATGCATATGAATCATTTTGGCTTTGTTTGATAACCATTTATAAATGAGTGGATTTATAAATGGATTTAAATTTCAAATTTTGTATAGGTGTCGAGATTTGAATGTGCCATGTAAAGGTAATGATTAAAATGATATAAGAGTTCAAATCAAATCAAATATGTGTTAAATGTAGTGTTACTATGTGTCCAAAGTTAAAATTTAAATTGATTGATAAATTCGATGTGTTTTTAAATAGTTGCCAAACATACACTTTATTTGAGACCGTTAAGCACATTATTAGATTTTTTATTGACTGAGTACCACATATTTAGTACTCATAAAGTGCCAAAAATTTTTTCTTTGATGCCTCGATAAATAATCTTACTTCTACCTAACCCCCGCCCACTCCCAAAAAGATAAAGAAAAAAAATTAATAAAGATAAAATAAAATAAATATTTTACATTGGCTATTACATTTCAATAAATCGGAAGAAAATCAAAATTTTTAGACAAATGCCTCTAATTTATATCAAGGCATGAACGCTTACTAGTAGTTATTATAAGAAAATTAGCAAGTGATAAAAGACGTCGGAATCAAATAATCTTACTTCTACCTAACCCCCACCCACTCCCAAAAAGAAAAAGAAAAAGAAAAAAAAAAGTACTAAAGATAATATAAAATAAAATAAAATAAAATAAATGATCCTACATTGACTAATTACGTTTTAATCAATTAAAAAATCAAAATTTTTTTAGACAAATGCCTTTAATTTATATATCAAGACAATGAATGCCTACTAATAGTTATTATAAGACAATTAGCAACTGATAAAAGACTTCGGAACGAAATTACTAGACTTTCAACGATCGACGAAAAGAAAATGCCGTAGGTAGATAGTTAAGTACAAAATAGTATAATGTATAAAACATATTAAATTTAGAAATTATTTGCATTATGAAATGAATGACATATTTTTTACATATCATATCACATGATTCACGTATTATTATAAGGCACCACATTATTGAATTTTCTACGGAAACCATATTGTTTTCACGTATTATTATAAATTTAAGAGTACTATATAAATGACGTCTGTAACATTTCAACTTTTACAAAATCCTTTTACTAACCTTTATTTTTGGTCAATTGGACCCTCAACCTTTAAGGAAGCTCTTCCTAAGCTTCCATTGATAGTTTCTGTCTATTTTAACCATTAAAATCTTTATAAAATGACAATTTTACTTTTACATTTAATTAAACAAAAAAAAAATCAAGTGAAAATAAAAAATTCAAATATTAAAAATATAAATATTAATTCTTCCCTACCCCACCTACACAACTCGGACTTCTTCTTCTTCAATTTCATTTCCTGTCTAACAAGAATCTTAAAAGATTTTTCCGAAACAGGGACGGAGCCAGAGATACATCTTAAAGGGTTATGAATTCTCAAGAGATTTCAAATCCCACATATTTTTTTCAGTTAAAAGTTTCAAATGAAATATAAAATGTGGAATGGTAGTATGAAAAAAAGAAAGGAAAAAAGGAGAAAAAGTAAAAAAGAAAAAGGAGGAAAAAAAAGAAAAGACAAGATGGAAAAGACAAACAAGGAGGAAGAAAAATAGAAAAAGGGATAAATGGAAAACTTGCGGGAAACTCGTCAGAAATCTCGCCGGCAGCATCTTCTAACGAGTTGTTTATGTGTGTAGGTGATCCATGGGAGAGCGGTAAAAGAGTTGGGTCTATTTGCCTCTGGAGCCACTTTTGGGGGCAACATTTTTTTTTTTTTTTTGCCCCAAATAATTTCATCACGAGATTCAGTGCAATATATCTAGTGCACAAGTTGAGACCAGAGAGCAATAATTCATTTTTTTTTTTAATTGAGATCACATGAATTCGTTTGCAAACGTCTACTTCTACGTAGGCATTTTTTTAAAAATAATTTTAGTATAAGAATATAAAAATCCTTGACAAAGATGTTTAATAAACCAATATCATACTCTTATATTTTAATTCTTGATGATAATATTACTAAAATCAGCTTAAAATGATGTGTCCAAAAAAGATTTTATCCGTTTCAAATTATATTCCACTTTTCTAAGTTAATTTTTTAGTTTTTTAATATACTCTTATTTATTGTATATAGTAATCAACAATAAAGAGTAACTAAAGTGAAATATCAAAAAAAAATAATAATAAATGGTATATTAGGAAATATATTATTAAATTGTACATTCAAATGACATTAAATGGTGTTTTCTTAATGGTAGTTATATCTACACCACTCGTTTTACTAACCACACCACAACATAAATATACCACCATCAAAGTGTATTTTTTATAAATAAACTACATTTGATTTACAAAGCTCTTCCGATCTTTAAAAGTAAAATAAATTACAAACCAAATCCCCCCCAGGGGGCCTCTACACCACATCGTCCTTCATCTTGTACAATCCCCTTTTTTTCTCTTCTCTCTCTCCCAAATCTTCCACAAACTAGAGATCCCACACAAACACATACATAGAAGATCCTTAAAATTTAATAGGTTTCATTTGTTCTTAGATGTTATGCAAAAAAAATATTTTAAAATAGAATAAGAAGAAGAAGATTTTATAAATGAACTTCAAAAGAGATTGCTCACCGTTTCACGAATTCGAAACAAGCGAAAAACATGTTTGGGAAAAGTTTAGTTTGGGATGAAATTGACCTAGACAGAAGGGGAAAAAAGGAGGAAGACGGTAGAGAAATATCAAAGTGCTTGAATATAAAGAAAATTCGAATCATGAAATTTGAACGGTGAAATATCAAAAATCTTAATTAAAATATAAAGTTAATTTTGTCTGTCAGATGATTGTGCTGTACATATGAACATTGATAATGATTTCGAATTGATCTTAATAGTGTTTTGTAAATTTCTCCTACAGAGCATAAAATTTTTCAAATATAAAACCATTATTATTATTATTTCTAAGTTTTCAATTGTCATATAGTAAAGAAATAAATTAGGGTTTTTGGTGTGGTGGAAATAAAAAATTTGAATTAGGTGTTTGTTTTGTGGTGTACTTAATTTATATATATATATATATGTATATGTATATAATAGAAGGTTATTTAATCATTGACCTTTTTAGTAAATAAGAATAAAAGTTAAAATTGTGGTGTGCTTAGTAAAAAGAGTGTTGCAGATATAACTGTCATTTTCTTAATCTATATAAAAAATGAAAATGGAATATCTTTGTGGGACTGGGTATAAATTTTTTTTTTTAATCTTTTAATTCATATAAGTTATCAAGAAATTAAAGAACCTTAAAAATCAGGTTTTTTCTCTAAAGAATAAAAATAAGGTTTTGAATCAATTGATTTGTTACAATTTTCGCTACCAAAGGAGAATCTGTTTAAGACCTAAAAGCTAAAATACAGTAAATTGAAATAAGAAGTTAAGTTCAGTCTCTTTTGCCAGTTATATGTTACAAGTTCTAACTGAGTCATTGGTCGTTCTGGTGTGAAGATGCTTATTGGTGATGAAGAAGGTAAGCCAACAAATTAGCTCAACAAAAAACGCTGTATTAAAAGAAATGTTCCAAAATTTATATAGTGCATACACGGTGCTGCACTAGGAAACGCGTTTTTTTATCCCTCAATAAATAATCTTACTTCCACCGAACCAAAAAGAAAAAGAGAAAAAAAAAAGGCAATAAAAATAAAATAAAATAAATGATCTCACATTGATTCTTACTTTTTATTTTAATAATTGATATTTGACATTTTTTAGGCAAAAGACTTCAATTATTATTATTATTATTAAAAAATCAATGTATGCTTTTTAGTTTAGAAAATTAGCAAAGCCGGCAAGTGATAAGAATTCCAACTCACATTACTAGACTTTCGATGCTCACCAATAAAAAAAAATATTATAGGCAAGGCCGGCCCTGACACTAATTGCGTTCGATTAGCGATTGGAAAGCGTTGAAAGGTTTACAGTGAACTTTTTTAAAAAATATGTCCAAAAAATAGAATAAAAATAATGTGCATACAATCTTAACATAAATTGTTTTGTAGCTTGGCAGTGAACGTATGCATTTAAGTATGTATCTTTTGTTATAGGTCAATTCTTGTAAGTTTTATTAAATTTCAAGAAAAATTTTCAAAAACCTTCTAGAGGTTTGTAGAAAAACTTCCCACAACGTGTGGTGTGTATGGATGCACATCGCTTGTATTTCATCTACATCATGTGTATTTTAAAGACACGTTGTGTGTATCCCTACACGCCACGTAAGATGGAAGGTTTTATTACAAGACATCCAAAAGACTTTGGAAAAGGATTCTTTCAAATACTAAATTGGTAGTATAAATTTAGTATAATGTTTGTATCTCTGTGTTGTGTTTTTTCCCTAACGATTGACAATGACTACAAACATATTTTTTTTATTTTGGGTAAATTTCACATATCGTCACCAACATTTACACTTAGAATCGCCTAAGTCCCTAACCTTTTTTTTAGCGCGTTGGGTCTTCAACCATTCATAAATACGCACAAAAGATCCCTTTTGACGAAATTCATCCAAAATTCCGTTAAGTCATTGGTCAAATTGCCTAAATGCCCTTACCTCTTAAATTTTAAAAAAGTAAAAGGAATTTAAAATTAAAAAAATATATAAAATTTAAAAAAGAAAAAAAATAGAAATTGAAAGGGAGGCCTCCTCCCAATTTCTGTCGTTCCCGGCATAGAGAAGAGGGGAGACTCCTCACTTTTCATGCTGTCGGAAATGACAGCAAACTTGCTGCCATTTCCGACAGCATGAAAGGGGGGGAGCCTCCCCCGTTCCTTCTGCCGGAAGTGGCGGGATACTCTCCCCATTTTTCTGCCATTTCTGGCAGAGGAAAGGGGGGAGACTTCCCCCCTTCCCTCTACTGGAAACGGCAGAAATTGGGAGGAGGCCCCTTTGCCATTTCTGACAGCTGGGCGGGGTGCTTCCCCTTTCAATTTCTATTTTTTTTTTCTTTTTTAATTTTTATATATTTTTTAATTTTAAATTCCTTTTACTTTTTTAAAATTTAAGAGGTAAGGGTATTTTGGTAATTTGGCCAATGACTTAACGGAATTTGAGATGAATTCCGTCAAGAGCGACATTTTATGCGTATTTATGAAAGATTGAGGACCTAACGCGCTAAAAAAAAGGTTTGAGACCCAAGCGATTTTAAGTACAAAGGTTGGGGACAATATGTGAAATTTACCCTTTGATTTTCAATTGTAGTGGTACTCAAGAATGGATATGTAACTGACTTCATAGATCATATATGAAAGGGTTAATTTCACAAAAGGTCCACAACCTTTGGGTTAAGAATCGATTAGGTCCCCAACCTTCTGTTCACTCTCCTAAATCTTCAATCTTTTATAAATACGCACGAAATGTCTATATTTTCACTATTCGGTCAATTTTTTAAAATAATAATGATTATACCCTTAGTTTATTAACTTTAAAAATAAAATATTTAAAAATAATAAAAAATTTAAAAAAAAAGAAAAAAAAACCCACCCCCACCCCTTAATCTCCCCTCCCTTCCAAAAACCGCAGGAAACGACAATATTTTGCTACTGTTTTTGGCTGCCAATATTGGAGGGGGTGAATTCCCCCATTTGCTGCAAGAAACAGGTTGTTTCTGACAGCAAATGGGGGGATTCTCCCCTTCCAAAAAAACAGGCTGTTTCTGACAGCAAATGGGGGGATTCTCCCCTTCCAAAAAAATTTTGGCGGCCAGAAATGACAACAAAATATTTTATTTTTAAGGTTAATAAACTAAGGGTATAATCATTATTATTTTAAAAAATTGACCTAATAGTGAAAAATAGACCTTTCATGCATATTTATGAAAAGGTTAAAGATCTAAGATAGTGAAAAAAAGTTTGAGACCTAGTCGATTATTAACCCAAAAGTTGGAGGCCTTTTGTGAAATTAACCCTATATGGAACTTTTGATGCTCGATTAGTATATTATACATGAATTAACATGGAAAAAATTCTAGTACTTTAGGAGTACTGAACACTCGGTACTCCCACATCCCAACCAGTTAAGAACTCACATTCAATGAAAGGGGACGTCAGTTCTCTAGCTAGAGTCTGGCGTATGAAATCAATATTGATTTTTTACATATAGCGCAACACATGTGAGTCTGACGATGTTAACGGAAGATAAATATCAGGGGGTAGGTTCTCTCCCCAAAGGAGTGAGTGCATCTCCCTCCATATTTTCATTAGGGGCGCACCCCCATATTTCCATTTGGGTGCACACCTTCCTATTTTCATACAGGGTGTGCCCATACCCTTAGAAGGCGCACCCCATGTTTAATACAGCGTAACTTTTATCTTAATCCCTTTACCTATTCGGGTGTGATATTAATGGCGGAACGCATAATATTTATTAGCAAGTTGGAATAAAGATTTGAAACGAGTATGAGATTGAGGATACGGTAAGCGTTTTAGTTTCAAATCTATATATTAATTTACTTAAGTCTCGGTACTTTTTGTATCTCAATTTTCTCGCCTTTTTTATTTGATAAATTTTGCGGTAACTATTCCTTTTCTTTTTAACAGAAATTTTTGTGAAAGAACTCCGAGAAGACTTGAACCTGTGACCATTAAGTTTAACACCTAAACCTTAACCATTTTACCCATTTATTTTATTTGTTAATCCTTTTCAGTAATATATATATATATTAATTAATCCACTTAAGCCTCGTACCTTTTGTATTGCAATTTTCTCGCGTTTTTTATTTTGTAAATTTTGCAGTACCTGTTTCTTTTCTTTTTAACAAAATTTTTTGTGAAAGAACTCAGAGAATACTTGAATATGTGAGTATTGTGTTTAACACCTAAACATTAACTATTTTGCTCATTTATTTTGTTTGTTAATTCTTCTCACTAATAAATTAAAATTCCAATTCTGAAATGTCAATTCTAAAACAAACTCTAATCCATCATAATTTATTAATTCACCATTTCTACCATGTATATTGGTGAGTGTAATGTTATTTGAATTTTTTAATGCATTTTATATATATTTTTTTGAATTTGTTAGTTTTATTAGGATTTTTTAAAATGAGGCGGGTGACAGGTATTTTTTCTATTATTGTACATATGTACGAAGGGTTATATGTAAGAATGTATGTTGTCTTTTAAACGATCATGAACTTTATGATTACCAAGTCCATTGATCTTATTGATTCAATTAATGTATACTTGTATTTTTATATTTTCTACATAGTGTAAATATTACAGATTTATGTTTAACTATCTAATGATATATTTTAGTAAGTTTTTGCACGGGTTGTTTAACTAGTAATTATTAGCTTATCTTAGTTAAATATTGAGGAGATAAATAATATATGAAATCTTATATATGCAATGTTAAACTTGATAAAGTGGGATGGATATTGATGACTTATGCAATGTCATAGAATACCAAAGCTACTAATATCCTTATATAGTTAAGGATGGAGGTGAGTAACGATTCAATTATAATGCAAAACAATAATATTATATGTTCTTATGTGGCAATGTGATATTTCAATATTTGTCATCCCCTATAATATTTATATGATATGATATTATCTTTGTTATGAGATATATGACCAATTTGCAGTGGCGGAGCCAGGCGTTAATAGAAGGGTGGGCTCGAGGGGTGAGCCGTATAGTACCTAGGGCTAAACCCTTTATATATATTTTTTTTCCAAAGGAAAAAGATTCCCATTTTGGATGGCTCCCAGGCCTACCATGGCCCCCTGTTGCCTCCCTCTGAGACATATGTTATTGAACATATGATGTTGTATGTCATATGCACCTATTTGATTATGATTATAGAGATGACAATATGCATGTAACATGATTATTGGCAGGAGACACAACGGAGGATGGTGTGATCCTTGTGTAATTACATTGCATTGCATTTGTCGTTGGAGTATCTATATATACACTTGCGAGTATTGGGGGCCTGATGACCATTGACTAGGTATATTCTGGACGCGACTTTGAGACCAAGCAGTTATATGTTATGGTCAGGCCTTGATTATTTGATGATATTGACAAGTCCTTGTCGCCAAGTTGAGGCAACGAGGGACACGTCGAAGGATCCTGAGTTGAGGTGAGACTATGACGGATCTTCGTGAAAGGCATCGTCGCTTAGGCCTTTTTACTATGAGCTCATGCAATGTTTTTACGCGAGGGATATGGGCCCTATTTGCATTATGGCGTACAGAATCATCACAAAGTAATCAAAGAATTGTGCACTGGAATCCTAACCGTAACATTATAGGTCTACCATCAATGGCAGCCTAATGGTTTCAAATCGTTTTATTTTAAAGTAATTACTATCTTATAAAATAAATTATTTTCTGAAGATAGAACCCGATCTTCCCTACCCTTATTAAGAAGTAAACTTTATTAATTGTTAAGCAAACACATCTACAATCACTAATATATAAAAGTGGGGATGTGTGTAAAACATTCACTTATCCACTTTGTCCCTAATTTTTTCTTTAATATCAACAATATCCTTATAATAATTATGTAATTATTTACTATTTAAAATCTTAGTAAATGACATCTTAATTATGCTTCAAAAATTCCATCAAAGATAGATTATAGAACTTAATTAATAACCACTCAATTGTGCCATCATCACTACTTCTTTTTCCTTTACTTTAGTACCATGTCTATAAAATAGGCATATTCGTACGATTGTCGATAACTATTTAGTAAGAATATGTCTGGAAAAGAAATCTTATCGAAGATATTTAGTTTTTAAAGTGATTTATTTGTTTATATTTAAATAACATATACTTTGTATGAAATTATTAATTAATGATTATAAATTTACAATTTTATGGTGTGTAATAATGATATCATAAGTTTAAATGTAACTAAATATAATATCATAAGTGCCCAATAATCCAAAGTTAGTTAATTCTTTTGTGTTAGATTTTTTTTTCTTTTTTTTGTATTGCATATTAACATTTGATCAATAATTTAAAATTTTTTTACTATATGTATACAATTTTTTAATGAAAATTATATCTGAGATCGGAAGAGCACGTTATCATATAACGTGCAATGTACGTTTAAACTACTCGTATATTACAAGGGGTAATATGTGGGAAACTTTTGATTTCCTACTTCGCCCCCACTTATTTCCCTAATTTATACTAATACCTCTATTTAATATTTAATTGGTTTTATTTTTTTATTAATAATAAGTTTAATCAATTCATAACTTTTAGCCTTGCATGTCTTTTGATTTTTCCCTCTTTTTCCTCTTTTTCCACTCTTAAACTTTCACACAAGTTATGAATATATTTTTTATTTTATTAAATTTGTCTGTTATAATATTGGTTTTATAAGTTATATTATTTTGTAAATTCTTTTTGTTTGTTGAACATGTTACAATTCAATAAAATATATAGATATATATTCACAAAAATTCAGTTTGTCACTCTTAAACAGTAGAATTTAAAAAGAGAAAATAGAATGCGATCTTAGATTTGTTATCTTCCTCAGCGTACTTGATATATCATGATCTGCTTTACATTCGATTTATCAGTATACTTATACTATAGAGCTCTATTACCATCAACTCAGTAGCATTTTTTTTCTTTACAAAATTTTCACATATCTCAACAAAGTTCACTATAACATTATTACTTCAAGTGCATGCACATATATTTTAACATTTATATAAGACGTGCAACGCACATGCTTATCACTCGTCTTTATTAAATATCTTACAAATATATTTTAGCACTTTTAAGATGAATTCTATATGCCTTAAATTATTCTTTGTCGAAAATATTTTGAAAAAAATAATTTTTTAATTACCGAAACTTTGTACATATTATGCTCTTCCGATCTTTTCTATTTTCTGGATAATATAGAAATTTTAAAATATTTATAGGGTATGACCCTCTTTAAAATCAAGATACTCTCTATTTGAATGACAGTAAATGCCAAAAAATAAGTTCTAATAAACTCTCTAAATTAACTTTTGAAAGTAGAGAATGTTGTTTGCCTTTCAAAATTTTGAGAGCCAAGTCTCCTCTCTATAATTAAATTGTCACAAGTTGCAATGCTCTTCTCTTGGTTTAAAAAAATCACACTTAATTTTATTAGTCATTAACATATAAGAATATAGATATTAATTTAAATGAAAACGTTTCTCGAAAAAAGGCGCAAAATATAAAGTAATAATAAAGAAATAAAGAGTTTGTTAGAGAATGATAAAATCTTTCTTTTTTAAAAACTAAAGATGTTGTAGATGGTGGAATATGCACTTTTAAAATAAAGAAAATGTTGGAGATGCTCTTAGAATGCATATCAGCATCAAATTTTCACTCACTCAAACATCACTTTGCCCATTTATTATCAAAATTTCTAACAATCCCTCATGAATAGAATAGAAATTGATAGAGTCAATTTCTTTAATTGAAACGTATTTGGAATTTTAATTTTCTTATATACCTTTATTTAATGTATATTGTTCTTATTTTTTATTTATTTATTTATTTTTTTTTTTTTTGGGAGGGAAAGAAATTTATTCATTCATAGAATCGGACAATAGCACTTTAGACAAAAACAAAGGAGAAAAATAAAACCATTCCACGGCCTCTTACATAGAACCAACCGCCCTAGCAGGGGTGTGAGCGGTATGGTTCGCAGAGCATTTAACCCATTTGATCTCAAAATTTGATAATCCTTGTGATAACGAGCGACAATCATCGATAAGCATCTCCAAAGTAGGAGAGCTAAGTAGGGGTGAAGTAAAAAGCACGGAGCACTGCCAAAGCATCTGTTTCGAATATAAGCGGTTGATGGAATCAGTTCATTGTCCAACTCAAAGCTTCTCGAACAGCCATCACTTCAGCCATAAGCGCGTCAAACTCCCTATGAAGAATCACTGCTTTACATGCTATAAGGGAACTATGCTCATACCAAACAATGATCCCCAAACCTGCCTTGTTTTGATTCTCAGCATCAATAGTAACTTTGAGAGAGCCCTGTAATGGAGGAGACCAAGTCTGTACATTACTAACGTGGTGAGAAGAACCAATACGAGCAAAACTAGAAGATTGAGCTTCA
>CAVNYN010281526.1:0-13861 GCA_963692815.1 Nyctanthes arbor-tristis
TGAACCTAGCCCCCTCTCTCTATCACTATTATTCATGGCTTTTCCTTGAATTATAGAATCTGTCAATAAAAGATGCCAGTTCAGATTTTGTTTCAATGTTATGTTACACTAAACCTATCATGGCCACAGCAAAGGGGTAATTTGTATAAGCATGGGGCAGGAAGTAGAAGTTACCTGACCTAATATGCTACTAAATAATTCATTATGAACATTTTACTGGTATAAGATAGGTCCAATAAATAGTAACTGTAATCTTACAGCACAAATCACTCTTCTGAATCATGTAAGAGATCAAACTTACTAGGTCAATTGTGGAAATTGCATGTATTAGCCTGGAATGTTACATTCTGTTAGTATTACATCACTCAAGCTACTCCAGCTGAATTATGACCCGTTTTGAAGTTCTTGATCTTTAGCTGATAACACCAAAATCCAAATCACAAGAATGCACAGTAAGATTATATTTGCAAGATATGCAACTAATGTAGAACCTGATTTTCAAGTTAAGCCCAATAAGATTAATCTTTAAGTTTATGAGGTTAATGATTCAGTCAAGCTGCATATGTTAATGAAGTTGCCCCATAAGCTTATCCTGAAGTCGTCGTGTTAGACATTCTTAGTTGGACAAAAATATCTTTTAGAATATTTGCAAATCACATCCGATCTTATGTGTTTTAATTGTAATGAAGCCAGATTCGATGGTAACTCTGAACTTGTTGCGGAGCTGGTAACAGCCAATGGCTTCAAAGCTGCATATGCTATTAAAGACGGTGCAGAAGGACCCCGAGGATGGATGGTTATTTCTAAATTACTTCTTGAAACAAGATTAATATTTAGCAGAGTTGCGTGGTTCAAGCTTACAGATAACTACAATTTCATGCAGAGTAGTGGCCTCCCTTGGTTACTTCCGAAGAAGACACTGGGCCTAGACATCAGTAGTTTAACGGATGCTATTGGTGATGCCTTGGGGGTAAATTTCTTAGCTTGTTTCAGATTACTAATTGATATTTAGCTATCCTGAGTGGTATCTGGTATCGATAAATCCAATAGTTCTCAACAACCTTTGGGTGATAAAAATACATTTAACTCTTACACTAAAAGATTTCAAGAAAAATCAGTGTGTTGCTAGGATGTCGAAATTTTAAGATCAAGCGAGTAATGCATTATAATGCACATCTGTAAAGTGTGCAACACATTCTAAACTCCTGTCAACTTCGACTTCCATTCTGTGAAATTATGAAGAAAGTTCTGTATGTACATTCTCTTTGGGCTATCCTATTTCTGGTGCTAATTCCTCCAGCATTGTCATCTGTCCTTGGAAGCCTATCCTAGGAGTTGAAATCACATCTTTCATTATATTCTCAGAAGCATTAATTTAAGGCTCTGTTGGATTTGCAGGAGACTTCTGATGCTTCTAGTTTGACCCTCGGTGTTGCTGCTGCTGCTGGTCTAGGATTATTGGCCTTTACTGAGGTTTCGAGTCGCATTTTTTTTTTTTTAAATTTTTTACTAGGAAATAAATCTATTACCTAATATTTCTCGTTACTTTTTAGGTGGAAACTATTCTCCAAGTTTTAGGTTCAGCTGCTCTTATCCAATTCGTTAGCAAGAAACTCCTGTTCGCAGAGGTTTGTCATTTGCTTGTTATTACAAACATCGTAATTGTTTAACTTGAAATCCAACCTTCACTCCTACACATGTCAAAAGCACGTTTCTTGAAGTCTATCTTTCAATTCAAATAAAACTTGACTTTATCAATATAATGTGATATATGGGTAGTCTTATTCTCCGGTTTTATTATTAAATTGTTAGAGTATGAAAAGTCTTGAGAAATAAAGTTCCACAATTTTCCTTGCAGGATAGAAAGCAAACTCTACAAGAAGTTGAAGAGCTACTAAACACGAAAGTTGCCCCTAAAGAGCTCGTTGGCGACATACAGGTAAAAGGAAATTGTATGAAAATTGAGTTCCTTTTTTTTCTTTTTCTTCCTTTTGCGTTGGCCGTGTGGTGGAGAATGTAGAATGGTTATCCAAAGGTTCATATTTTCGAAAGATTTATCCCTTTTAATTGATAAATTTACAGCTCTTTTTGTTTTTGTTTATATGTACTCTACAAATTGGAAAATCAGCAAATTGGTAAGGCCCTTCTGCCATCAACTGTGAGCAGCAAGGCTCTGCCGGCCCCTGCAGAGGCAGACACGGATCCCGCTGATACTAGTGTTCAGAAATCACAGTCTATCCCTGAGGTAAACAGCGTGCCACCTAAAGTCGAGGCAGCTCGAGAGCCCACTCCTGAAGTTAATTCAGTCCCGAAAGCAGAAGTCGAACAAGAATCAGTTCCTGGAATTTCAAGGCCACTTTCACCATATCCTAATGTGAGTTGATGCAAATATATTGTCCCCAAAAGCAACATCTTTATCTATCTGCTGAGAGCCCGAGACTTTACAGTTACGTATGCCTAACTGATTAAGTTTTTCTATCCTTGATTGCAGTATCCCGATTACAAGCCACCATCATCCCCGATACCATCACAGCCATAAGCAGCGTACTGGTAATGCATACGCATTTTATACATAGGTTCGGATTTGGCTGGAAACTAAATCACATAATTGCCTAATAATGTTGTGGAAATGCATGATCCTTTGGTTTGAGGTTTTTGAGCTTCCATATGTCGTATTATTATGAGATATAATTCTATGGTCGAATAGAGGTTTGCTAGTTTGTTTTCTTACTCTTTGTTGTCTCATTCTTTGTACGAAGGTATGCCGTGCCAAATATTATGTTTGGAGTATTCTATAAAGCGGTCATTTTAATGATATTTGTTGCATGAACAATTTTCATCCTTAATTTCTTCGATATTATCTTTTTATTTTCTGAAGGGGAATGTATTGTTTTGTTGGGTATTACATCATAGTTCATAATCGTGCGTGAGAACATTGGGCAACAATCAACCAAAGAACAAGAAAAATATGTAGCTAATGAATTGGTGGCAATGAACTGGGCGACGTTATTCACCTCGCCACGAATAAAGCTACCAAAACAGATGTTCTCTTGATTCAAAGGAAGAGAGAGAGAGAGAAGGCCTTTCGTTGAAATTCCACAAGAAAACAGATTGCATAAGGAATAGCAATGTGATCTAGTGTTGCCTGAAGGGCCTGATTATCTTAAAAATGATATAAAATCATACGTGTGGGCCATATGGCCGCGTAGCGTGTATCAATACATACCACATGGTTGTGATTTCTTATACGGTGTATCTTAGTGCATGCCCATATAGCACCATATTAGAACTACTGATTATCCTGCCAAAGAATGCTTCGTTATCCACTCTTCACAGTATAGTTCCCATCTCTTTGATAATGCCATATAATCTCATCAGCGTGACCACGATTTCCTTCATGGAGGGAGAAGATAATTGATCAATTTTCCGCTGTCCCATGAGGCACTCAGGGTAAATAGATCAGCCACCATAACTCTATGATCCGGACCAGAGGTAATTGGTACAAAGGAATGGTTTCTAAGATGTGCCAGTCGCTTAAGAAACAACAAACAAAGTGGTTTCAGCTGGCATTGTTGGCATGTCACATGTGGCCTTGTGTCAGCAATTTGTTGGTGCCGTGATGGTGCATGCGTTCATACTTGTGCAGTCTGAATAAAAAATTTATTTTTGTTCGGTGAGAAATTAACTTTTTAAGCAAAACGGGTCTTATCCCCTTGATGTGTTACTATCAGAGTGGGGTGATTCTAATATAGAAGAAATGCTTAGGCTAGTTGGGGCTTCATGTCTGAAAATATGAACAACAGGACAACAGCAAATGCAAACAGAAAACATAATTGTTATAAATGAGGATGCATCAGCAAATGAAATAATGTCAGAAAGGTCTCCAAAGCCATCTGAAAGATTGTACTATTACTTCAAATATGACAAAAATGAAGACACTTCAAGCAGTTGAATTAATGGACATCATTAAAGGAGACACTAACGATAAAATAATTTCCAATCTAAGAGAAGGAAAAATCATTTCTATCCTTCTTGTTACTGTTATTTTATGAAAAATGTCTATACGTTCATGCACGGGACTTGATTTTTTTATTCATATCCGACTTAAAACTAATAATTCACATAGCATCTTTAATAGTGTCTCTTGCACTATGTTGCAAGTTCCTGGTGTCTGGGAAAAGCGTGCTAACAATGTTTGGCTAGCAGCAGAGGATGTATATCTCATAGCTAGATCGGAAGAGCGAGGAAGCAAATGAAGATGTGGATATATTAACTAATACATAGCTCAACTGTTTTACTGTTATATTGTAACCCTTGCCTTTTCTTGAATCGCTTTCTTCCACTAGTACTACAATCTAATTGTACTTGAGTTTTAGTTCTTATTAATTAGATTGACTAAGGGAGTTTTTGGTATGATTATATGGATCAATTCAAAAATTTCAGCTTTTTCTTAAGGTTGTTTAACAAGAATTTGGATGCTTATTGACAATTTTTTGGAACATAAACAATAGAATCAAATAATAATTTATAGTTTAGCGTACATCTTTTATATTATTTTTCTCCAACAATAAGTAATATCTAACTGAAATATAATAATAAATTGTGCCAATTTTAGAGAAGGAACATATTAGCTCAATTAGAACAATTAATATATACAATAAATATGTATACTTAATGTAAATAATATGAATAATATCTAATATAATGGAACACAAATAATAACAATTACAATAATGATAAATAAAAATAAAAAATGTGATTCCTCAGGATCATATAATATATTTTTCCAGAATAAATATTGTGGTTTCTTCAAGAAATCACAATTAATAATAAATTTAATAATTTTGGGTGCAAGCTATATTCTAGTAGAATACACTTTTAACAAGAGAGAAGCTGTGATTATTCGAGAACACAATGAAACATTCTATATCAACAATATCCAAGAATATCTCTAAAAGATAGAATTTATGTATCTTCATGAAATCATAATTATTTGCATAATTAGAGCCAGTCATATTCTTCTGGGATATTTAGTTAGATATTATTTTAATTCTTCAAGAATTATTATCATGCAATCTTAATAATCGCCAAGATTATTATTAATATAATTGAAGAATAAATCCCCACAAACACTATATTAATTATAACGTATGGAGATGAGTCAGTTGTGAATCTAATATTACATCCCATAAAAAAAGTACCAATTACAACACATAGATGTATAGTAATTTATCATATCATTTCTAGCACCAAAAGGAAGGATAAAATTATATAAATAATGGTTGTCATATCCACATTTATTACGTGATTCACCGCCACAATTATTTCAGGAAACGGATTGATCAAAAGAGAATTTATGATATCCATTATATGGGAAAAAATAGAGTAATTATGACATAAATAATTAGATGTTAAAAATTCATTAAAAATTGAATATTAGAATCCATGATAAAATAAATACTACAATCTAATTGTATAAATCCTTTCTAATCAAAATTTGAGAAACATGTGTAGCATCAGCTATCTCAATAAATCAAAATTTTGCTTGGAAAATCTATAATAAATAATAATTACAAAATTTGGAAAGAATCTTACCATTAAATTGGCAGATCATTTCATGAACATCTTTAAAAATCTCTCCACTAAATTGATATATTATTTCATGTACCAAATTGGAACCCATCTCAATACTAAATTGGATGAAGATCCTAATAAGATGATATGTAAACATTAGAATAAAAAATAAATCGTCTCATATGCTAAGAAGAAAATTCAATCTCATGACACCCGACTTTTGAAGGAAAATCATATTAATTATGATTTCATTCATGATTCATCGTAAAAAACGTAATGCAAAATAATTGAAAAACAGATCGTACTGATAACATGTTATAAATTAAAACAAAAATACAGAAAAATAGAGAGAAACTAGGGAACAAACTCAAGAGTTATTTGTATCATTTTCAGAATCTAAGACCACTACAAGAAAAATTGCTATTAGTAACAGAAATTTTCTATTACTAACAGGGTCAATCTCGTTGCTAACTACTATCAATAACAAAAAAATACTGTTACAAAATCCCTTACGGATCGTGGTTAATTTAGAAACGGAATTTATATTCCGTTTCTAATTAGTAATGAAACTTTCTGTTACTAATTAGCAACATGTTAGATCGTTACTAATTCCGTTACTAATCGTGGACTAGAATTAAAAAAAAAAATTGTTTAACCCTGACCCGACCCGCAATGGAACAACCCAACATGACCCGCCAGCCCAACCTACGAGAATTAATTTCCTATAGTGCTGTTGTGAGGATTTGAGCTCGGGTTCTGGCAGTTGAGGAGTAAAGTCTCAATTGCCAAGCTACCATATCTCTTTGTTAACATATTACCCCATAATTTATATAAAGTATGTTCTCTAGTAATTTTGCTAATTCAAAAATATCAAATTTTCTTTTTCAAATATTGGAGCTTTGTTATTAATTAAATTTTTGTTATATATTATTTCATATATGTCATTTATATTTTAAATTTATACTCTAAATATCAAATTATAAAATTTTTTGTTCTTCGAGAAATTAGTAACAAAAAGGTCTGTTGTTAATAGTGACAAATGATTTCTGTTACTATTTAGTAATAGATTGGTAATGAGAAAGTAGCAATAGAAATGATTCCATTATTAATTTTGTGGCTCTGCAGGCTCCGTTACTAGCACGTTACTATTCTATTGCTAATAGTAACAATTTGTCTACGTTACTATTTAGTAACAGATTGATAATGAAAAAGTTGCACTAGAAATGGTTAAATTACTAATTCTGTGGCTATGTGCGCTCAATTACTAATAAGTTACTATTATATTGCTAACAGTAACAAATTGTTTCTATTACTATTCAGTAATGAATTAGTAGTGAAAAAGTAGTAACATAAATGAGTCTATTACTAATTCTGTAGCTATGCGCACTCTGTTACTAACACATTATTATTCTGTTGTTAATAGTAACAAATTGTTTCCGTTACTAAAATTTGTTACTATTAGCTCCTTTTCTAGTAGTGGACCCATATTTATATATGTACAAGTCTAGGATTTTGGGCATACAATAGTCATTCACAATATAATTAAATAATTTATAACACTCTCCAATTATAAATTGAAACAGAAACTTAAAGAATTGGCTTTTATCCTGTTTGCCTTATTTCCAAAGAGTTATGGAATCAAAGTTATGGAATGAAAGTTTCTGTAAACAAATCATGATTTGAAGTTTAATGGTTTAAACTAGCCTACACTCTTTCCCTACACACGCTCTTCCGATCTCAAATACTCAGTATTTATCAGCTAAATTTTTTATGCAAGTTTTTAGTATCAAAACATTATCTTCAAACACCACACACACACATGCGCGCGTACACACACACACATGTAGATAGAGTTATACACACAAAAATCTATCAGGAAAAAAATTATATATGTTATCGAAGTTATTTTGATTGACATGGATTCTTTGTCTTAATTAAATAGGTTCAAAATTCAAATTTGAATTCGATAAAAAAAAAAAGAATTTGATTTTTTTTTGGGAAGCCTCATTCATTTGTTTATAAAATCAAACACCATCCATCACCCATGACTAGATGAAAAGTGTCATACAATCAGTTAAAAATGAGTCCCAACAGTAACTACAAAAGAAGCTTGATTATGGGCTATTACATTCTTGTCACAGGGAACATAACAACACGATCTGCATCCGCCTCTCACAAGTGATTGCAAATATCTATAATCAAAGGCGTGACTGGTGCCAAAGGTTCTTCATTTATTAAACATTGTATTTACTTTTAGAGTATCCGTCTCCACCTGAAAAACTTCAAGCCGATTTCCTTTCGCAAACATAAGTTCATGATCAGAGCCCATGCCTCCGCCAAGTAAGAACCTGATCCTCCACGGTGCCGACATGCAAAGGCTCCATGAATAATTCCCTGCTCATCCTAATTACTCCTCTAATATCTAGCCCACCTATCCATATTCCTTACCACTGCATCGGTGGACAAAATCAGGCCTTGGGAGCGTCCATCACTATTCTTCTAGATTGCCATCCGTTCGGGACTTGGTTTCCTTTGCATTTTCCCCTAGTGATCTTTCATCCTCTGACAGGACTCCAACTGGATGCAAGTTGATTCACTAATATATCTCAGGTCTTTAATCGCATCTCTGTGCTTCTTCTGATTTCATTCCTTCCATATTGCCTTTGCACCTATGCACATTATTTCAAAGGTTGTTGTTGGAACCAATTCCCATAAGCTCCATAAGAAGTCTCCAAAAACTAGATTCTTACCATAAATCACTGCATTACTCATGTATTCCCAAACCCCTAACTCTTTCCATAAACTTACCAGCCAAGTACACTGCACGAATATATGCACTTCAGTTTCGTAAGCAAGGCATTGTGGGCATCAAGGATCAGCCCCCATATGACACCCTCTTCATTAATCTCCAAATGAAGTGTTTAGTCCTCAGGAGAATATTGAGTTGCCATATTGATAACCAGTCTTGCTCAATTGAGTTGCTGCTTCCTTCATCCCCGCGCCTACATTCTCGTTTATGCAAATGGTAACCGCTTCTCACCGTGTACATTTCGTTTTTTGTTGCATTACAGATCAGGCAATCCTTTTTTAGCTCATTCCTCATTAGTATGGCTGTAATTCTATGTTGGTTGACTAGCCAAAATATGAATTCAATTTCTCCCATATCCCAATCCCCACTTTCATTGATCAACTCTTCCACCATACTCACCTCTTCTCTTCTTTGTTTATATAGATGGATCCTCAGAGATCCAATTATCCTTCCAGACATGAATCTTTTCTCCATTCCCGACTCTCCATCTCGTTCCCTTGTTAAATGTCTCTCGCATTAGCGTACTTGAGCATCGACCTTTTAGGCGGTCGCTTAGAACCCCCAAATATGACTTAACAAAAAGGGCCTCGAAATTAAAAATTATTATTAAAAGTTTAAATATTTATATTTTAAGTATTAGATAATATACATATAAGTGACGTTTATCAGTTGACAAGGGAGAAAAAATTAATTGTAAAGTATAACTAATAATCAGTTTAATTCATATGACCACCATATTTATATATTTAATTTATTAATATATTCTACAAATAAATTTTTGCAAAATAAGTTTTAGTTTAGGGCACTCACAAAATTTTAATTTATAAATTCCTTAGAGCCCCCAAAACTTTGGAACGGCCCAGATCTCTCAGCTCTATAGGAGGCTTTGCCATATGTATGAACTTCTCACATTTCTTGCCCTTTTAAGTATATCTAAGGTTGGGAAGTATTTGTCTTTAAAAATCTAGCAAACCAAAAAATTCAGATATTGGAATAACCGCCATACTTGTTTTGCAAGAAAGTTCTGGTTAAACAGTTACATATTCCTAAAACCGATAACGCCTTCCTATTTAGATATTGGAATAACCGCCATACCTGTTTTGCAAGAAAGTTCTGGTTAAACAGTTACATATTCCTAAAACCCATACCGTCTTCCTATTTCCCTTTGCAAACCATGTTTCAATTGACCAAGGCTATCTTCCTCTCTCCATCCCCGGCTCTCTACCAAAATCTTGAAATGATGCTTCTAATATCATTGCATAGCCGTTCGGGATGTAGAAAAGACCCATAATATAGGTTAGTATAGCATGAAGAATCGCTTTTATTAACAATTCTCTCTTGGCAATAGAAAATACCCTCATTTTCCATGAGTTTATTCTTTCCAGATCGGTTCCTTAATATAGGTGAAAGATCTCCTTCTATTTCTTACCATCGCTAAGGGCACGCCTAAATACTGGACATGTTGCTGTAAGATATCTAGCTCCAACAACTCCCCAATTAGTCTTCATTGCTCATGTGCAGCATTTGGTAAGAAAGTAATCGATGTTTTCTCCATATTCACTTTTGGCCAAAGGCTTTTTCCTAAGTTTTAATGATTCCCAAGATAGTAGTAACATCCTTCAGGTTAGCCCATGCAAATAAAATAAAATCATCAGCAAAAAGAAGATGAGTAACCGCTGGCCCACTCTTCATGCACTTCATTCCCATCCAGGTTCAGTGCTCCTCTGCTCTCATAATCAGGGACGAAAAAGATTTCGTACACATAATGAAAAGATATGGCGACAAGGGGTACCCTTGCCTCAAACCCCTAGTCGGCTTTACGGCCCTCTAGAAGCTTCCAGTCAAGGTGCAGGTGTACTCCAGTGTAGATATACGGTCATGGGTGCATTGTATCCACTTTGATGAAAACCCTATTTGCTTCATTAAAGTAGAAACAAAACCCCATTCAACTCGATCATATATTTTACTCATATCAAGTTTGAGAGCAAAAAATCCTTTGTTTATATTGTTCCACTTCTCTATTGAATATAGTACCTCAAAAGCTGCCATTGCAGTGTCTATAATCAGACGTGTGCTCTTCCGATCTCTCTAATTTTTGGAGATTAGTGGAGATATTACCTACTTAAGCCTATTTGCTAAACACTTCACAATAATTTTATATGACACATTATATAAAGAAATAGGCCTATACTTGACTCAGAGGACGGTTTTTCGGGGATCAATACAATTGTGGTCTTATTTATTGATCCAACAGATTGATCCAAGTTTAAAACTTTTAAACAAGCGGAGAAACTAGATCTTTGAGCTCTTCCCAGTGGTTCTGATAGAAGCTCACATGGAAGCCATCAACTCATGTGCCTTATAGGTTCCATACAAACAAAGTTTCTGTATCTTTTTCTTCTATGAACTACCTTGCAAGGATCTAGATATCCCTTTTAACAAGCTGCGTCTAATCCTGCTCGTCCCTTTTGTGAGTTCATCTTCCGTTGGCTTGCCACTAGTGAGTAGCTTGGAGGAGAAATCCTCTATATCTTGGACTAACTGCTCATGTTCTTCAATCCACTCTCCATCACTCCCTAGATCGGCCAAGAGGTAGCGTTCTTCCATTTCCTTTCTGTGGCTTATTCATCTGGAAAAATTTTGTATCACTATCTCCATCTACTAACAAGTCTGTATGTTCCTATTGTCTCCGCTCGCTCTTTTTCCTCCTCAATATTTGTTCAATCTCTTTCTCTAAGCATCTGACTTCTTCTATATTATCACCCAAATTTACGATACTAAGCAGCCTATCTCTAGCTTTCTCATGCTCTGCTAGCTTCTTCTCCCAGCCTCTAAAACTCTTATTACTCCACTCTTTCAATTCCCACTCCACAAGGCTAGCTTCCCGTTTATCACTTCAAAAGGATTTGAAGTTTCTCCATCGGCACTCGAAGAAGAACTGCCACCATCTCCTGGTACCCCTCTTCTCTACCCCAATATGGTTCATAGTGAAACATTTTAAGCTTTAGAGGTCGTCTCCTGTTATTTTTTATTTCTTCCATTCTTTATATAATCGGCCTATGGTCAGAACAAGAATAAGCAAAGATTTTTAACTGTTGCCAATGGAAATAAGTTGTTCCATGAATCATTGCTCACAGCCCTGTCTAATCTAACTTGGATATTGGCTGCACCAATCCTCTAGTTATTCCATGTCATCTTAGGCCCTTCATAGGCCAGATCTCTCAGTCTACAAATTTCCAACACATCACAAAACTTCTTCATAGCACTAGGGACTCGTGTCATACTACCTACTCTCTGAATCACATAGTCTCATTAAAATCCCTAATGTAAACCCATGGCTAATCCTTGTGATCATATAACCTTATAAGTAATTTCGAAGATAAGTCATGTTTGCCTAACTTTGGGTTACCATAAAACCCAGTTGTCCTCTATCTCTTTTTCTTCTGCCATTCTCACCATTGTATCGATGTGCCTCAGGGAATATGACCTTATTTGCGCATCCACTTTCTTTATCCATAGCATCATTAATCCCCCACTCAAGCCCCGATTCTCCACAACCAAACATGAGTAGAACCCCAAATTCACACGAACAGATTCTGCCCTTGCATCGAAAAGCCTAGTTTCGGCATGAAGACCAGACTTGGAGAATGCCTACAGATCAAATTCCACAGCGATGCTAATGTGCTAAGGTTCCTCAACCCCTGGACATTCCAGCTTAGGATATTCATTGTGTTTGGCTGTCCTGCATTGCGGGACTTGCCAATTCTTCATTATTTTAATCCATAGCCACCTCTTGTTTGTCATCTCCCCCCTCAGCCATCAAAGCGATCCTTCTCTCTTCCCTCATTCATTTGCATCTACTTCTGTTTGTTCTAGTTTCGCCTTTCCTTTGGTCTCGTTTCTTCTCTCCCCACGGATTTTACCTCCCTTCTTCCCAAAATAAGCTTCATAGGCGAGCCCCCTATCTTGCCTCCTCCACCCATTCCCTTCCACCTTTAGCCTTTCTTCCCTACTTCTTTTCTTCTTCCTTAGTTGTTTTTGTTTCCTTTTTCCCTTTCCTCTTCTGCCCTTTCTTCTCCAACAACCTCTATCTCCACTGAAAGTTTTCTTTTCACCCTCAACCCCACCGCTCTTACTTCTTTCAAACCCCTAAGTTATTCCGTGTTTAGGTCGTCATTTTGTTGATTCACTAGATGTCTCAGTTGCTACCACTATCCCCTTTTCGCCTTTTTGCTCTCTCTCCTTCTCGCCCACACCCTCTTTCCCCTTTAAATTTCCAGATTGTCTGTTATCTCTACCTCTGCTACCTTTTTGAACACTAGTTATCCCTTATCAATATCCACTGAAATCCCACTTCTCCTTCCAGCAACCTGCCGCTTCAACTTTAGAGATGCTCGAAGCCACTCCCAAAGACATAATCCTTCCGTTTTGCTCCTTCTACCGTTGGCTTCTCGTACTCATAGAGATGGTGACCAATATTCCCACAAAAGAAACAAAGGTTAAGCAAACATTCGTATTGCAATAGTAACCAAAGTTCCCGTTCAACTGTCTCTAGGTAAATTTTCAAACCACGCTTCGGGGGTTGTTCTATGTTAATGGTAACAATAACCCTTGGCACAACATTCTCCAAGTCCACGTGTTTGACCACTCAAATTTGTTCCTCAATCCGCCTCATGATGTTTTCAGTTAAGCATATTAGAGGTAAATTGACAACGTGTACCCATAATTGTATTTTGTTGAAAACTAAATTTGCCACATCCCCTAGCCATGTGGGATTTTATAAAGATAAAAGTTGATCGTTACACAACCATTGCCCGCCATCATCATTCTTCTTTTATCTTTCATCGTGCCAAATTGGAACATGAGAATATTCGCCGCCCCATTTTGTCTGATGGTAAAGTGGAGCAAAACTTACCATATATTTCGCAATAGCCTCTCCAAGCCATCTTTATTAAGTGACCTCGAGCCAATTATCTTCCCTACCACCATAAGTCGCATGGACTTCATCCTTTCATCACAAGCCTCATGTGAGATTTCCAACGCAGAATTATCTCCTTTATGTAGTCTTAGTTTCTCACAAAGGCATTGTATCTCATTCGGACTATTCCACGTAATCAAGAACTACAATAAAGAGAATTTGTAACATCCCGTGAAATTCCTCTATTTGAAATAGGGATATCTTCGGATTAATAATTGGTTTTGATATTCAACTATAATTAATCGATGAATAATGGAATGTCTACTCGAGACATTTTATATGAATTTGAAGACATTTTTGGTTTAGTTGACAATTACTTGAATATATGTCAATTTCTTCATCGGTTATAGAAATTGGTTACATGAATGATTAAGTTTAATCGGGTAGTAAATTTTGAGACGAAAAAGATTCTTAAGGTAACGATATGATGTTTCACTATTATAATCGGAAAATATAAGGACTTAATTATCGAGTTTAATAGATGAAGGGGTTACTAAGAG
>CAVNYN010281532.1:0-23361 GCA_963692815.1 Nyctanthes arbor-tristis
AAATCACAATTGCTAAAACAATCTCTATCTGATGTTTTAACCATGTTTTATCCAGTGGTGGGAATCGTCCAAGATAATTCTTTCATTTACTATAACAATTCTGGAGTCGAGCTAGTTGAAGCTCGAGTTCATGCTCTACTCTCGGAGGTTGTGGATAAGGCGTTAGGCGACAGGGAAGAACTGAAGAAATTGCTGGCAGTGGAACCTATTCTTGGAGGTACTGGCAATGCACTAGTTGCGGTGAAATCAATTACTTCGACTGTGGAGGAATTGCTATTGGGGGTGTCTTTCTCTCATACGATAGGCGCTGCCGCGTCCCAGGTTGAATTTGCCAGTGCATGGGCAGCCACATGCTGAGGGGACGCCAAATCAATTGTCCAACCACGTTTTGATATGCCACATTTTTTACCACTTAAAGACTTATCCGGAGTTGGATTCACCAATAATAGCTATGTTACCAAGGAAGTCGTTGTTACCGAAGGATTTGTGTTTGATAGAGAAAAGATTGCTATGCTTAATTAAGAAACTCGCCATTTCCGCAGGATCAACATATGGATATAATGCACAAGTGATCAAAGATCCTACTAGGGTTGAGGTAGTCTCGGCTTATATATGGAAACGATTCATAGAGGTCGCGATGAACAAGAATAATGACAAAAGGATGCTCGGTGCTACCCACATGGTGAACATGAGACGGAGGACAAGCCCCTCTCTCCCACAAAACACATTTGGGAATTGTTGGTGGCCTGCAATAGCATTATCGAGTATTATTAACATCAATAATGGATATTTAGATCTGGTAGCCAACTTGAGGAATGGGATCAAAAAAGTTAACAATGATTTGATTAATAGAATGAACAAGTACTGGAACAAGAAAATTTGTAAAAGAAGCCATTCAATTTAATTCTTTAATTTCTGCCTTCTCAATCAGAGTTACTGGAAACCAAGTGCTTGCTGTACAAGATAATCCTTTAATCTTCTAGCTAGTTTTTATAATTTGTTTCTCAGTTTACTAGCTAGAATTAATGCATCTTCTGGTTACCACAAAAAAAAAAGGGTCTAAAAATTTAAACTGACAGATGATGCTATTTTTATATTATTTATATATTATATATGTTTAGCATGCTCCGTCACATGTAGGAAGGAGTCTTATTTTGTTATCAAAGTCTAATATGTACATATTTCATTTAATTAGATGGCGAAGAGATTTAAACTCTGAACATTTATTTATCATGTTAAAGCCATTTAATCTAAAAATTTAAATTTATAGATAGAATCATTTTATATTATTTATTTTATCGTCAACACTTTCTAGAAATTTAGAAATCAGCAAACACGACCTCGCGAAAGTTACGTTTTGCAGTATGATGTTATAATAATCTCTAGTCAATCACCCCCGAAGAATGAGGGCCATGGTTTTGGGAACCTCTTTTTTTTTTTTTTGGGGGGGGGATTAATTAAGCGTTTCTCAGAACTTTCTTCACTGAAGTTTTTCCATTACAATTATGGAGAATACTATTTCTACGTAATCATTTAAACATGTTGGGAATTAATGTAAATTCCCTGATTACGCCCGCAGGATCGTTATTCAAGGAATTTAATTGAGACAAGAAAAATAAAAGACGAAGACGAATTTAACGGACTGTCAAAGATTTCCACTATATGATTAAAGTCGCTACAACCATACAGAATTTTCACTCGCCAAAACCCATCCCCCAAGTACAACAACAAAAATATACCAAGCTTTACCGCATCTACCAATTTCTACCCTTTGCCTAACCCGCGAAGAATTAAAGAAATCCCAAGACGCTAAGCTACTATTTTTCTTCACAAGACTCTCTGACCCGACTCAAGTGACACAGAAAAAATCACCTCCACACCTAATTTTCTACCCTTCGAACAAACCACGAAGAGTTACAAGAAAACTCTTCAAGGTGCTAGACTCACTAATTTTTCCCTCAACTCGCTTGTACCACTTGTGTATAAAAGAGGAAGAAAACATCTCTATTTATAGACTTCGTTACCTTGGAAGACAAGACAATCCTTCTATGATTTGAATTCCTTTTCCTCCTAGGATTCTTCTTCTTTCCCTTTCCTTTTCCTTTTCAACTTTGGATTATTTTTTGCAACAAACCCAACAAAACAATCTTTTATAAAATGTGGGTAAATTCACAATCTTACGTATGCTCTTCCGATCTGACTGGGAAAAATAATTTAAAGATAAGATGATAAATTTATCTTATATTGTAAATAATTACCTAAATAGTTACCTACAAATTGCAGATTCACTTGCAACCAAACATTAATGTTAATCGTTAATGAAACCTAAGCCCACCAAGTATGACCAGTACTTTGCAATGTGCAGTGACAAATAGTGCGCAGTCATCAGCCACATGTATTGACATTATTATTATATATGATTCAAATTCAATTTGAATCAAGAAGAAATTGATGAATTGTGTTTGAATTGGATCATTCAAAGTCTTCGAACTCAAAGGGAGTTTTGGAACTATCAGATTTTAGGTGAAGTATAAAAATGAGAAAAATTAGTTAAATTAATTTGAGTTAGGGATTTATAAGAATGGGTTTTTATCGTCGAGTATCGTTCTCTATTATAATCGTCTATGCGTAATAGTCCTTTTTCATGTGTATCGCGATTTGTTTGCCATGTTTCCCTTATGTTCTTGTTTATCGGCTCCTAGAGATTCCTATCATTTGCTGTATTATTTATCTTACACAAGTGATCTTTCATATTATTCTTACAATTATTTTAGAGTATTAATTTTATAATCAATATACATCGTTATCGAGACCTCGAGACTATAAATTTATCGTAGAATTTTCTTCCTGTTTTCCAGAAGACGGGATATAATGTATCTAATAATTGTACTAATTAAAATTTATAAATTTAGTCAACTTTCTTTTACGTCATATATATAAATATATATACAATTGTATATTTTCCAGAAGACGGGATATAATATATCCAACAATCGTACTAAATAAAATTTATAAAATTAGTCAACTTTCTTTTACGTTATATATGTAAATATACAATTGTGACCCAGAATACAGATGCTATACACCATAAATCTTGAGTTCATTCAGAAAAACACACCGCAAATTACAGTAAACGTCCTAATATATATAGTTATGGCAATTGCAAGCAATATGGAGATAATCTCCAAGGAGATTATTAAGCCTTCTTCTTCGACTACCGATCACGACAAGATAATTGAGTTGTCATTTATTGATCAAATTTCACCCGTCTTTTACACTCCACTCATTTTCTTTTATGATGATGATAAGACAACGAATCGTGCCAGCAAATCACAATTGCTAAAACAATCTCTATCTGATGTTTTAACCATGTTTTATCCAGTGGCGGGAAGGGTCCAAGATAATTCTTTCATTGACTGTAACGATCCTGGAGTCGAGCTAGTTGAAGCTCAAGTTCATGCTCGACTCTCGGAGGTCATGGATAAGGCGTTAGGCGACATAGAAGAACTGAAGAAATTGCAGGCGGTGGAACCTATTCTTGGAGGTACTGGCAATGCCCTACTTGCGGTGCAAATCAATTACTTTGATTGTGGAGGAATTGCTATTGGGGTGTCTTTCTCTCATAAGATAGGCGATGCCGCTTCCCAGGTCGAATTTGTCAGTGCATGGGCAGCCACATGCCGGGGGGACACCAAATCAATTGTCCAACCACGTTTCGATATGTCACATTTTTTGCCACCTAAAGACTTATCTGGAGTTGGATTCACCAATAATAGCTACGTTACCAAGGAAGTGGTTGTTACCAAAAGATTCGTGTTTGATAGAGAAAAGATTGCTAAGCTTAAGAAACTCGTCATTTCTGCAGGATCAACAGATGGATATAATGCACAAGTGATCAAAGATCCTACTAGGGTTGAGGTAGTCTCTGCTTATATATGGAAACAATTCATAGAGGTCGTGATGAGTAAGAATAATGACAAAAAAATGTTCGGTGCTACCCACATGGTGAACATGAGGCCAAGGACAAGCCCCCCGCTCCCACAAAACACATTTGGGAATTGTTGGTGGCCGGCAATAGCATTATCGAGTATTATTGGCATCAATAACGGATATTTAGATCTGGTAGCCAAGTTGAGGAATGGGATCAGCAAAATTAACAATGATTACATCGAACAACTCAAGAACGGGGACTATTTAAATGAGGCTAGTAAATTATTTGGTCCGATATTTAGTAACGACGTAGATTTTTATAGATTTACAAGTTGGTCTAGGTTTCCTGTCTACGAGGTGGACTTTGGATGGGGCAAACCATTTCGAGTATGCACGAATCCGTTGCCCATAAAGAATCTTGCGGTTTTAATGAGTACTCCATCTGGGGATGGAATTGAAGCGTTGGTAAACATTTTGGAAGAAGACGCAGAATCTTTTGAAACCTCGTTTGGCATGTAGTATTATTACATTGCATGCTGTTGCCCTAATAATTTCATTTTTTTCTTGTTTTAAATTTAGTTGAATATTTTCAAATAAATAAAGCCATCAGCTGATAATGTCCTAATAATTTCATTTTTGTCCTAATACTGCCATTTGAACATTAAAAATGAGAAAAATAGAGCAAGTACCATTCTTATAACCCATGCTAGCATTTGGTAATAGGGTTTTATCCTTTATATACTACACCACACGTTTTTTCTAATAATTTCTAGTGGTGAATGTTCCAAATTATATGTTGAAATGAAGAAACGAAAATGAAAAATGTGCACTTTTAGCACGGTTTCATCTATTAGCAATTTTATTGTAGCCTAGTAGGCTCCGACAACGATGGATATAGTTGATAAACTGTTTTTCCCAATTGCGATAACTGTTTTTCCCAATTGTTCCAATCATTATAGGATAATGGACACCGAGATTTCTTGTATAGCTGTATTTGTAAGGGATGTATGTGCACCTTAAAGTGATTGTAGAGGAGAGGGTGCACTGTTAAAGTACAATTTCGCCCTTTTTCCTCCAATTCCTCCTCAATCCAGCTGAGCAATTGTTCTACATCATGATCAATTAGGAAAATTTCGGAAATAAAAAAGACCACGTAGCTGCCAATTTGTAGTATGAGGTTGTTATATAAGCTAAGGTGTACTGTCGCGGAAAAAAAATGGTAGTCTACGAGTACCAAACTCTGAATATTCTTCGTTAATCAAAAACACATGTGTGAGCTTTATGGCTCAAACTAAATAATAAACTGGAGCTCTAAAATCCACATTTGAATTCTTTGCTTGCCAAGAGTATCGAGTTTGGTGCTCATGGAGTACCAGAATTTTTCTTTTACTACGGCTAGAGCCCTTTATATCAGGTATGTATCTCTTATTTCTCATTAGGTAAAATAAGTTTGCAAATGCACATAAAATATTCTATTTCTGAATATAAGAGAATCAATTCAATTAGACTGTTTCACAGTTCAAAACGTGGACCATTGGAAGTTTCGAAGTTGTTTGGGCAATTAAACTTTCTTTTCTCTTCTTCTTCTTCTTCTTCCTTTTTTTTTTTTTTTCTTTTTTAATTTTAACATGGGCAGACTGGGCTCTTAATTATCTGAGCTGGAATTTCAATGGGGTTTGATCCAAGGGCAGCTCCGTCTATGGCTGGCATTATTTTGGAATTGCAAAAATGACTTTTTTTTTTTTTTTTGGTGGCAAATATCATGGAAATTGTTATTTATTTTTACGAATTGTCAACATTACTCATAAACCTTCATCATCACATTCCCCTCAGGAGGGAAAAGTATATGACTCAAAACAAATACTACCCAAACTAATTTTTATCCAATATTCTTAAATGGGAAAATATGCCTTTTATTAGAAAGTTTAAATGAGAAAATGACACATCTCAACTTTAAAATTTTGAAATTTTCATGTATAGTAGCTTACAACATTGTAATTACAAAATTACTTCTCTAAAACAATTAAACGGCAAAAAATGGTAATTTATAAATTTAGAAATTACGATAATGCCAATTTGCAAGCAATTTGGAGATAATCTCCAAGGAGATTATTAAGCCTTCTTCTTTGACTCCCGATCACCCCAAGAAAATTGAGTTGTCGTTTATTGATCAAATTGCACCCCTCTTTTACACTCCACTCATTTTCTTTTTTCAATGATGATAAGTTGACGAGTTGCGCCTGCAAATCACAATTGCTAATACAGTCTTTATCTGACACTTTAACTGTGCTTTATCCTATGGCAGGAAAGGTAAAAGAAAATTCTTTCATCGACTGTAATGATTCCGGAGTCGAGCTAGTTGAAGCTCGAGTTCATGCTCGACTCTCGGAAGTTATAGATAAGGCACTGGACGACATGGAAGAATTGAAGAAATTACAGGCAGTGGAAGCTATTCTTGGAGGTAATGGCGCCAGTGCCCTACTCGTAGTGCAAATCAGTTACTTCGATTGTGGAGGAATCGCGATTGGGGTATCTTTGTCTCATAAAATAGCCAATGTCCCGTCCCTAGTTGAATTTATTAACGCATGGGCCGCCACATGCCGTGGGGATGCTGAACTAATTGTCCAGCCACGCTTTGATATGTCACATTTTTTGCCACCTACAGACATATCTAGCATATGGGATTCACAAATGATACCTATGTTACCAAGAAAAGGGTTGTTACCAAAAGATTTGTGTTTGATAGAGAAAAGATTGTTGAGCTCAAGCAACTCGCCATTTCTGCAAGACCAGCAAATGGATGTGAAGTGATAAAAGATCCTACTAGGGTTGAGGTAGTCTCGGCTTATATGTGGAAACGATTCATCGAGGCCGCGAAGGGGAAGAATAAGAACGATGATAAAATGAAGGCTTAGTGCTTACCATGCAGTGAACTTGAGGCCAAGGACAAGCCCCCCGCTCCAAGAAAACACATTTGGAAATTTTTGGTGGCTAGCAATAGCATTATCAAGTACTATTGAAACCAATAATACATATTTAGATCTGGTAGCCAAGTTCAGAAATGCGATCAGAAAAATTAACAATGACTACATAGAACAACTCAGGAACGGGGACTATTTGAATGAGACTAGTAAATCATTCGGTCCGCTATAAAGCAAAGACGTAGAGCTTTATCAATTTACAAGTTGGTCTAGGTTTCTTGTCTATGAGGTGGACTTCGGTTGGGGCAAGCCACATCGAGTATGCACAAATCCCATGCCTTTGAAGAATATTGCGGTTTTAATGAGTACTCCATCTGGTGATGGAATTGAAGCGTTAGTAAATATTTTGGAAGAAGATGCTGAATCTTTTGAAAGCTTGTTTGACATGTAGCCAGTATACATCATTACGCTGCATGCTATTGTCCTAATAATTTCATTTTATCTTGCTTTATATTGAACATTTTCAAATAAATAGTCATGAATTGATATTGTGCTTTATTGAACATTTTGTTGAAAGGAACGATATTTTTTCATGTTGGAATCTCTGAACTTGACCTATTGTTAGTCTTTTGCGACTTTGAAATTACTAATATAACTTTTACAAAACGATTAAAACCCCAGGAAAGGGCAATTTGTAGATTTAGAAATTGCGAAAATGCCATTTAAAAAATTGAAAAAAGGACACTAAAAGCTTTGGATATTTGTCAAAATAGCAATTTTTAAAAATTAGACCTAAAAGCTAGAATTTACCGTCAAGACTCCTGAACATGCTAATAATCTTGGAAAAATTTCGACAGTATCTCGTCTAATTTGTTAACAAACCAACATGTATAACACTCAATATCAACCCAATACACTACACAATACGACAAATGCGTTCATTTCAAGAAAATCATACTTCTCACGTGAATAAATATACTAACCCAATTATCATTATTCCCAATATATATTAATAATCTTAACTATATTAAATTTATAAATCATAGAATTAACAAATTTTATAGCAATTCATTTCGTTCGGTGGTGGCTCAATTCTGGAAATAGCAGGCTCAAATACAATGTGTTGTCCAAACTCTAATTGCTACCTACTAAGAAAATTCATTTGGAAAACATGTGAGCGAATAAGCCCAATGAGTGTAGGTTCGTAATCTAACATGCTTTGAAAAGTCGAAATATAACTTTTGCAAAATCTTGAATAACATGTCCAAGCTCATTTGGGAATTTTCATAACTTTAAACGTAAAACCAGCATAACATCATCATTTATAGGATCATCACATGTTATAAAACTTTATGAACATCATTTTATTCAATAATCACCATAAAATCCACTAGAAACATCGTGAACTTCATTCATTTAACAATCATCATAAAATCTTCCCCAAAGAGTATCCAACATCTCCTGATCATAATATCAATTCATACGCGTGTAGACATTAGTTTGGGCCATAGGTACCTTATGACTCTTTCGCCCTATGCGGCATAATAACCAGCTTGAGCTATAGCTAGGACATAGGCCCCTTTCGCCTGGACGGCTTTTATTTGGTCAGCTTGAGCCATAGGCCCCTTCGCCCGTAGATGGCATATTATTTTGTCAACTTGAGCCATATATGTCTCTTCGCCCGTATGTGGCATATTCATAACATTGGATACACATTTGGGGGTTTTCATACATCATAAATTATGTTTCAACTCAAACATTTCATTAAAAATCATGAAACATCATTTCATGTAAACATTCACATAAAGTTTTCTAAAGAAAATATCAACTTTCTTAAATTTCATAAAAATATATAATCATTGTAACACATTACGAACTTATGCGAAATCAAAGCGTGATATATTTTCATTTAGAAGAAAGAAGAGGAAGAGCTCCACTCAATGGCTACGTAGCATTCTTTCGTGTTTCATTTTCTTTTGACTTTTATCATTTCCTGCAGCATTATAACAAAATTCTACTTAACATTTAATTCTTTTCAATTTCTCAATTCACGCATATAACTTAATTCTTTATTTGAACTAAACATGAAACTTCCTTGGTATTATAAATTCTTTATTTCATTATATTTCCGTAGATTCCTTCACTTTCCAATTAAATATATAGTTGTTCTTTTCATATGATTATTCTAATCTTCACTATATCTTAGGAATTGTAATGATACCGCATATTAAAATCTTAAATTCCCTCCGTAAATCAACACTAACTCTTTATTTAATACAAC
Organism: Nyctanthes arbor-tristis; assembly: GCA_963692815.1. NCBI lineage: Eukaryota > Viridiplantae > Streptophyta > Magnoliopsida > Lamiales > Oleaceae > Nyctanthes > Nyctanthes arbor-tristis. The sequence goes on from CAVNYN010281532.1 coordinate 9,133, forward strand.
TCTTAGCCTTTAACAAATTCTCATATTTGCTATTAAATATTAAATCATTTATTAATTACATGTATTCTCAACCTCACCCAATTCCTCAATCACCATGATATTATTCTATTAGGTCATAACACCAACTTATTAAATTTAGAGTTAGCTCAACTCTTCAAATAAGGATTGTTAAGTTTTTCATGTTTGGGCAATGCCCATTTAAAACCATTTTAAAATAAATGACAGTGTTGTATGTTTATGAAATTCTCCTAGAATGTAGGGAACTCATATAAGTTCATTATGTGTGAAATTGAGCTCAAGAAAACTATTTTGGTAATATCAAAATATTCCACCACTTCCTAAAATTCTGTTCTCGGGTACATATCGCCACTTCTCAAAACATGTCATAAAAACTTCTACCGGTCTTCAAATGGTGTCATTCCAATTTTGGATGATAGACAACTCATAGGAGATCATTTTCCAACTTCTATCTTATGATAGGCAACTCATAGGAGATCATTTTCTAACTTGTATCTTGTTAAAATTCCACATATACTATCATTTATGACCTTTTAAAGTTCGAAATGGTAGAATAGCATATATACTAATTCCTTGCCAAAAGTCATTTCATTAAATTCGTACATGCATGCTTGGCTTGCTAGAATTCCATATTAATCTCTTATGCTTCCCTCAATAACTTCACTATGAAAATCTCATACCATGCATACAATTCAAGAAAGCTAAATACATGCAACTTATATCTACCAATTCATTATTTTTCCTCGTTTATTTAATCCATATTTACATACTTGATTCCATAAAATCACATTAACTTAGCTCCAATTCACCATTACATATCAATTAAATCCATGATACTAAGATTATAAGTCCAATACTCAATTTCATGAGAATTGCCATCTTAATAGCCCCAATAACACTTCATTTAAAAATTTTCAGCTTTAATTTCCCTCTCAAAACTATAATTTCATATACTAACTTTATGTAATTCTTTTCTAATCTTCATTTAATTCCAATCTCATGTCTAAGAATAATTGACACCATTTAAATCAATAGAAAACTAATGCACTTAATTAATTTCTTAAGTTAAAACCAATACTCTCAAACCTTAGAATCTCATATCATTCAATCTATTTCAAGAAATTCAACCACATGTAGTTTATATTAACAAACTAGTCATTATCCTCTTTAAAATTCATCACATCAAACCATATATATACATGTATATCAAAAACCCAATTAAGCTTAATGTAAATTAAACTCCACTTTCCTCTCCAAATCAAACCAAGGTCGAAAACCCAAACTAATTAGGAGCCAGCTTCCAATATCTCGTGGCAGCTCCTTTTTTTTCCTCGAGGTATCTCCCGAATCCTCATTCTCTGTCCCTCTCGTTCCTCCATTCTCTGTTTCTTTTCTTTTTTTAGTTATTTTTCCTTTGCTTGTTCATTTGTTTGTTTGTTTTATTATGACCTATTATCACCTTGAACTAAGTTTTAGCTATTGGAAAATGAGAAAATATGTCATTATGAGAAAGTTTAAACGAGAAAACAGCACCTTTCAACTTTAAAATCTTGTAACTGTCTTGAATAGTTTACAACAATGTAATTACAAAAATTAATTTAATAAACTGATTAAAAAGCAAAAAAATGGCAATTTATAATAAATTTAGAAATTGCGAAAATGCCAATTTAAAAATTGCAAAAATGACAAATAAAAGCTTTAGAAGTTTGCGAAAACAGCAATTTTCTTTGTAAATATATTTAATAATATTATCTAATTCTTCTTAACGTTAGGGAGCCGGGGATACATACAGTGAGCAATTGTAAAGATGAGCAAAAAGAAATGTATAAATTGGCACAGACTATGTTTGATACTAAGCTACCACCTAGTGTAGCAATGTTGCAGCCCTTCGCTCATGAAGAATCCTCAGTTAAAAAAATAGCTGATCAGGTATTGAATTCGTCGAGTGTTTTATTTCTTTTAGTCCATAATGCTCTTTGGTTGTTAGATAAAATTTGTAAGAATACATTTCTTGTAAAACATTGCTCTCCTAATTATGAAATTAATTATATTATTTTTATGTTGGGAGTTGATCAAGTGAGATCAATGCTTGTTTGGATACTGATTTAGAAGTTTGTACTGTTAGAATGAGACACTTCGACCATTGTTAAATTTAACTTGCATATGCAGTATTTAACAATAACATAATATGCACATTGGTAGGTTATGCATAATAGAGCATTAACTTATAGGCTTTAAGATTCCCAAAAAAATGGTCATCAAACCAATTTTAATTAAATAATTGAAATAAATTAATTTTTAGCAAAAATCGAGTGGAAAAATAACATTCGATTTTATAATTTTTTGATCTTTACTATGTAAAAAAATGTTGAATTTTTTTTTTAAAAGCCATTAAAAATATGACGTTGGGCATAGAAAGAGAATCTCACATTGATTATTTAGTGAAAAATTCAGAATGTATGTATATATTAAGCTATTTAAAGAAGAGTTATGCACAATAGGCCCTTAACTTATGGGCTTTAAGCTTTTAAAAAATTCAGAGTTTTAATGGATCATTATTTAAAAAGAAAGTTTATTGTGAACTGGTGACTCCTATCCGGCCCTTTGTATCTCACACTGTCGAATGTCTTTATTTCATTCTATTCAATTATTTTCCGGATTGGTTCTAGTATTAGCAAATTTTCTTTAATGTTTTCCTTAAGTTTTTTTTTGGTAGACAATTTTTTATCGTCATTAATGGAAGATATCGTGTTAAGGATAGCACTTAAATTATTTTCTTTACACACACATGAACGATCAAATATGATAGTTTAAGAGCCATTGAAAATGTGACTTTGAACATAGAAACGAAAGTTCTCGTTGGTTTCTTAGTAAAAAGAATTGACGATGAATGATTATACTAAGCTAGTTGGAGAATGGCTATCCATAATTTGACATTAGCCGACGGGCCTTAAGCTTCAAAAAAGTTCAAAATTTTACTGGATCATTATTGAAAAAAGTTTATTGTGAATTGATGAACCGTATCCGTATTTATCTCACACTATCGGATTGTTTCCGGATTGATTTTGGTATTAGCAAATATTTAGACAATCGGTATGGTCATCAAACTCGAGAAACTAATGGTTTAAGTTCATCGAACTGGTTTTAATTAAATAATTGAAATAAATTAATTTACATAAAATAATATGGTAAAAGAACATTCGATTTTATAATTTTTTTTTATCTTTACCGTTTAAAAAAGGTTGAAATTTTTTTTCTTTTTAAAGAGCCAATAAAAATATGACTTTGAGTGTAGAAACGGAATCCCACAATGGTTGTTTAGTGAAACAAATTGAGAATATATGTCTATATTAAGCTACTTAGATAAGGGTTATACATAATAGGTCTTAACTTATGGGTCTTGACCTTCTAAAAAGTTTAAAGTTTTAATGGATCATTATTGAAAAAAGTTTATTGTGAACTGGTGAACTGTATCTGTTTTTATGTTACACTGTCGGATTATTTTTGGATTGGTTTCAGTATTCGCAAATTTTCTTCAATGTTTTCCTTAGATTTTTTTTTCTTGACCATTTTTATCGTATTACGAGTAGCATTTATATTATTTTTCTTTACATACACATAAACGATCAAATATTGCAGTTTGAGGGCCATTGAAAATGTTACTTTTTGTATAAAAAAAGACTCTCACATTGATTATTTAGTGAAAAGAATCGAAAATGTATGTTTATATTAAGATACTTGTAGAAGGGTTTTGCATAATATGATCATAGTTTATGGGCCTTAAGTTTCAAAAAAGTTCAAAATTTTAATGAATCAGATCGGAAAAAATTTTTGAACAGGTAAACCATATATGTCTTTATCTCATATTATCGGATTGTTTTTCCAGATTGGTTTCAGTATTCACAAATTTTCTTCAATATTTTTCTTAAGATTTTTTTCTAGCAGACAATTTTTTATCTTTATTAATGAAAGATATTGTATTATGAGTAGCACCTATATTTTCTTAACACACACATAAACGATCAAATATTATAGTTTAAGGGCTATTGAAAATATGACTTTGTGATGCAAGCGAAAGCATGAACGAATGAATGAATTCAAATACAATTCGTTAATTCTGCGAATACTCAAATTATAATAAACTTCAACAATTTGTTGATCTATCAGAATAACGAACTATTCGGTAATTCAATCACAAAATCGAATAATTGGAATAATTGAGAAACATCTTAAAGTTATAATTTCTTAATCAAATCCACCCCCTTCCTATGATGTAAACAACAATTTAAATAAGAAAGTAAAAATCCTAACACTATACTAATGAGCTGACTTGGGAAAAAAACATATAATGGGCCTTCTGGAATATTCCTCCATCATTCTCTCGGGAGTCGAGAAGATTCGCCCTCGAATCTTGATGTAGAATTTTGTCCCTTAGGCAGCTGGCTGGTCATCTCCACTAACTCAATCTGTTGGGTCAGCAACGCAACCATTCTTTTTGTCAACAAGTCAATCTATTGACGGATCTGAACCTTATCATTCCCACGGATTTGTCGGGGCAGCGACATCCTCTTGGAGCGTAGACTGGGCTCTGATACCAACTGATGCAAGTGGAAGCGTGAACGAATGAATGTGTTCAAATACAATTCGTTGATTCTACAAATACCTGAATTGTAATGATCTTCAACTATTTGTTGATTTATTAGAATACCAAACTATTTGCTTATTCATCAAAATACGAATAATTAGACTAATTGAGAAACATCTCAATGTTAACAACGACTTAAATAAGAAAATAAAACCCCTAACATACTAATGGGCTGGCTTGGGAGAAAAAACAGATGATGGGCTTTTGGAATATTTCTCTATCATGTTGGTATAGAAATGAAATATCACATTGGTTATTTAGTGAAAAGAATTGAGAATGTATGTCTATATTAAGCTATTTGGAGAATGACTATGCATAAGATGACCTTAGCTTATGGGCCTAGAACTTCTAAAAAGTTTAAAATTTTATTGGATCATTAATGAAAAAAAAGATTATGGTGAACCGGTGAACCATGCTTGTCTATATCTCACACTATCGGATTGTTTTCTGTATTGATTTCAATATTCGCAGATATTCAAAAAACCTAACATGTCATCGAAAAGGAAAAACTAACGGTTCTAAGTCATCGGACGGGTTCTAATTAAATAGTATAAATAAATTAATTTTTACCTAAAATAAGGTAAGAAAAGAATATTGGATTTTATAATTTTTTTGATCTTTAACATTTAAAAAAATATTGAATTTTATTTCCCTTTTAAGAGTCATTGAAAATGTGACTTCGAGTCTAGAAAGAGAATCTCACATTGGTTATTTAGTGAAAAGAATTGAGAATGTATATCTATATTAAATTACTTCGAGAAATAGAGCCTTAACTTACGTACTTTGAACTTCTAAAAAGTTTAAAATTTTAATAGATCATTATTGAAAAAAAGTTTATTATGAACCTGTGAACCGTATCCGTCTTTATTTCACACCGTCAGATTGTTTTCCAGATTGGTTTCAGTATTCGCAAAAAAAAAAAGGGCAATTGTCAAAATAGAAAAGCAAAATAACACTTTTTAACTTTGAAAATTTTCAAATATAACAGATCTTGATTTTAAAATTGCAAAAGTTACGTTTTCTTGTAAATATTGTGGAAACGGAAAATTTTTTTTTCCCCAAAACAAATTGTCAACATTATCTTTAAACCTTCACCGCACCCCTCGCACGGGCAAGGTCTACAACTCAAAACTATTACCACCGGACTAATCTTGCAAATATTTTTACTTATGCATGAGGAGGGCCATGTATTTGGAAAATTTGTTTACTGATGTTTTCGCACTGCAACTAGTTAAACATTATTAAAACCTACGTCCACCAAGTATGACCCGCCTGCGATGTGCGGTGAGCCGGTGACAGATATATAAATATATATTATATTTAATTTACTCAACTAATTAAACAAATTTTACGTATTAAATTTAAATCTTTTTCAAGCAATTCCAAGATTGTTGCATGAGTAATATCACATTTTTTTTGAAAGCGATTAATATCACATTTTATATAACGCCCACCATTATTCTTTTTTATTTTATTTTATTTTATTTTTTTTGCAAACCAAACTTTCATTCACATTAACTTAAAATATCCAAAGCAAGAGTTACAATGAAAGAAGGGGGTGATATCACTCAACAATGAATTAAACTATTCTCTAAAGCCCGTCTAGCTAATAACGCCCACCAACTGAGAACTCGGGGATATATATATATCGGGGATATATATATATATTATATATGTAATATATAAAATTAGAAATGTATAATAATTTTATATAGGGCATTGTTATTTGCATGCATACTGCAGCGGCCAATGTGCTGCTCTATATTTTGTATAGAGCTAACTAGTCTATACACTTCATTTCGTAAAAAATTTAGAAAAATACATTGATAACTTAAAATACATGCAAAATTTGTAAATACAGCAATTTCCCGACATTTCGTTCTTGCCCATACTTTCTTGTATTTCCTTATCTTTTTTTCTTTTTCTTACGCCCTCCGGGTGTCCCCTTTTGATTTGCCCCACTTTTTCTTTTCAATTTTAGTTGTTTCTCCCGGTTTTGGTTCATGCTTTTTAAATATAAAAAGTGGCTGTCAATGTGGCATTATAAATTAAATGTGATTTTTTTGCATTGACTTTTTAATTAAATATAATATTTTAACTTCTGTATATGTGACTTTTTTAATATATGAATTTTTCTATATTTGACTTTTTAACGAAAGTGTAACAATGAATTTGATATATTGATATGCTTGAAACTAATTCTACCGCTTTTTGGGGCCTCGCTTGAAGGTGCAAGACACAAATTTCCCGTATTTGGGTTTTTCACAATAATAGCAACGTTGTATCTATTTTTAAGATATTCTTCAAAAGACCCCTTTAAATTTAATGTGACTTTTTTTTATCTAACTTTTTAATTTATATACGTGACTTTTAATTAAATGTGATATAATCAATTTAACATTTTATAATTAAGTTTGGCTTTTTTTATTTGTGACTTTTTAATTTTCACATGTGACTTTTTAATTTATATATGTGATTTTTTAGTTAAATGTGGCATAAATTAAATGTGACTTTTTTATCTGTGAATTTTTAATTTATATATATGACTTTTTAATTTATATATGTGATTTTTTAGTTAAATGTGACTTTTCTATCTACGACTTTTTAAATTTGATATGTGACTTTTTAATTTAGGGTCTGTTTGTTTACATTTATAAACTTAATTTATAAAGAGAAGTTATAAAAAGTGAAAATGAGTTGTGGAGATTTAATTATATATTTGGCTTTTTAATTTATATATGTGACTTTTTAGTTATATATGACATATTTAAATTAAATGTGACTTTTCGATATTTGACTTCTTAAGTTTGATTCGTGACTTTTTAATTTCAACATGTGACTTGTTAGTGTGTGTATATATATATATATATATATATATTGCGCTGTGTGATTTTTTGCTTAAATGTGACCCAAAAAATATAATATATTTAAGCTAAATGTAACTTTTTCTATCTGGAACTTCTTAAGTTTGTTATTTGACTTTTTGATTATATATTGACATTTTAATTAAATGTGGCATAACGAATTTAACATGCTATAATGAAGTTTGACTTTCTCGATTTGTCACTTTTCAATTTTCATATGTGATTTTGTAAATCTGAGAATTAAAGCTAGCTAGTTGTGTATATATAAGCACAATTATGACACATATGATATACACCAAAAATCTTCAGTTTTAGACAAACATACAGCAAATTACATTCATATATACACATACTAATTAAAAGTTATGGCAATTACAAGCAATATGGAGATAATCTCGAAGGAGATTATTAAGCCTTTCGTCTTCAACTCCCAATCGCCACAAGAAAATTGAGTTGTCGTTTATTGATCAAATTTCTCCCTTCTTTTACACTCCACTCATTTTCTTTTATGATAATAATAAGTTGACGAGTTATGCCTTCGAATCACAATTGCTAAAACAGTCTTTATCTGACACTTTAACTGTGTTTTATCACGTGGCAGGAAGGGTACAAGAAAATTCTTTCATCGACTGTAATGTGAGTCGAGCTAGTCGAAGCTTGAGTTCATGCTCGACTCTAGGAGGTTATAGATAAGGCACTCGACCACATGGAAGAATTGAAGAAATTACACGCAGTGGATCCTATTCATGGAGGTAATGCCGCCAGCGCCCTTACTCGCAGTGCAAATCAATTAGTTCGATTGTGGAGGAGTCGTGATTGGGGTATCTTTTTCTCATAAAATAGCCGATGTCACGCTCCCTGGTTGAATTTATTAGTGCATGGGCCGCTACATGCCTTGGGGATGCTGGACTAATAGTCCAACCGCACTTTGATATGTCACATTTTTTGCCACCTACAGACATAACTGGCATTGGATCCACAAATGATACCTGCGTTACCAAGAGAGGAGTTGTTACCAAAAGATTTGTGTTTGATAGAGAAAAGATTGCTAAGCTTAAGCAACTCGCCATTTCTACAGGATCAACAGATGGATGTGATTCACAAGTGATCAAAGATCCCTACTAGGGTTGAGGTAGTCTCGGCTTATATATGGAAGCGATTCATAGAGGTCGCAGAGAACAAGAACAATGACAAGAAGAAGATGTTCGGTGCTACCCATGCACTAAACATGAGGGCAAGGACAAGCCCATCGCTCCGACAAAACACATTCGGAAATTGTTCGCATCTCGCAATAGCATTATCGAGTACTACTGATACCAGTAATAACGGATATTCAAATATGGTAGCCAAGCTTAGGAATGGGATTAGAAAAATTAACAATGATTACATTGAACAACTCAAGAACTGGGACTATCTGGATCAGACTAGAAAATTACACGGTTCGCTATTTAGCAAAGACGTAAAGTTTTACATATTTACAAGTTGGTCTAGGTTTCCTGTCTACGAGGTGGACTTTGGTTGGGGCAGGCCACGTCGAGTATGCAGAAATCCGATGCCAATCTGAATTTTGTAATTTTAATGAGCACTCCATCTAGGGATGGAATTGAAGCATTGGTAAACATTTTGGAAGAAAACACTGAATCTTTTGAAAGCTCGTTTGGCATGTTGTATTATTACGCTACATGCTATTGTCCTAATAATTTTATTTTATGTTGTTTTAAATTGAGTTGAACATTTTCAAATAAAGAAAGTCATGAGCTAATTATAATGTGCTTTACTGAATCTTTTGTTGAAAGGGACGATATTTTTTCATGTCGGAATCTCTGAACTTGACTTTTTAGTAGCATTTTACGGACTAGTCTATTTGATCCTATTCACATGATCCCATCGATTGGAACCAAAATTTGAACTGATTTATCGAGTAGAGATAAACCAATTTTTACACGACCACAGTGTATTAATTGGTCATACCTTGACTAGTTGTTTGTGGGATATTCAAATTCACGCCTCGTATATAAATAGCCAATCCAATGTAACTAATATATATTTCCTCGTCATCACCCTAGCTAGCACGGATAAATTCCATTTCCTTGTCATCTCGTGTTAGAGAATTTTTTTTTATCTCCGTGTTTGAGATTTAATTAATTATTTGATTTTGCTTCATACTAATTAAGTCAAAACAAAAGTTGAAGATGATACATTGTTTGGTCATCAATCAACAAAAAATGAAACGTAATTGGGGTTTCAATAGCATACAACTCATGAAAGAGACGAAGACTACTATGGACTCGTTTTTTTGTAGCTCATGGAAGGGACTTTGAAATTATGAAGAGTAATTTTTTATAGTCTATAGAGAGAAATTAATATGTAATTCATGTCCAATTTTGACCTATTGAACGACTTTTTATTTGGAAGCCCCAAACCTGGCTTTAGTTTTGGAAAAACTAAAATAAAACTTGTGTTATATATATATATATATATATAGAGAGAGAGAGATATAGTACATTATAATTATGATAAACTAGTATCCCTATAATTTGCCACGAATTTGTCAATTAATTTTTAAATAGAGTGACTTTCATCTCACATAATAATAATAATAATATCTAACTCGCGTATAACATTTTTTAAACTAAACCAGACTTATTGGCACTAAATACATAACTTTTCATATATGATACATCATTTTTCACACATGATCTATAAAATTTTTACTGTTAAACAAAGGAACAAGAGTATAGAAAAGTAATATATGTACATAATACAAAAGTCATGTGAAACTTAATTTAAAAGTTTATCGTTATTATGTACATGTATTACTTTTTTTTTTTTTTTGCAAATGTGTCACTTTTCTTGATTACTAGTTATTTCACCCGTGTGTTGCACGGGATGATAATACCAGAGAATATAAACAATTTAAGAGGATTACACATGATTGTATAAAAAAATCTTAAGTTATAATATTTGATCATTGATATGTGTGTAAAAAAACAATATAAGTGTTATCCGTAATACAATATATATTTCATTAATGTAGATAAAAAATGGTTTTAAAAAAAAACTTAATGAAAACATTGAAAATTTTTTTTGGAGTTTGTATTAAGCTGCACGGGTGAATTTTTTAAGTTTGTATTAGACTGCCAGTGTATAACACATAGGAAAATATGTTACATTATCGATTATTTTCACTAAACAACTGCTGTGTGATTATCTTTCCATGCCTAAAGTCACATTGTCAATGCAACTTAAAAATATAATAAAATCTCAAATTTTTTTAATGAAAAATCTATATGAGAATTCAATTATAATGTCCAAAAGTCACTTATTGCACTTTTATTATGGAGTTTAGCTAATTATTTGACAATTTTATAAATTTTAGCATTTATTTTTTAAGTTTTCAATTAAATCCATTTCATCCTCGACTAAACCCGATTCGGTCTTTTAAACCTTGAATCGTTAGCTTTCCCGGTTCGATGATTAGTCTGATTTTCTGAATATTGGCGAATACTAGAATTAATCCTGAAAGCAATTCGCAGTGTGAGATAAACACGGATAAGGTTTACTGGTTCATAATAAACTTTCAGTAATAATCAATTAAATTTTTGAATTTTTTATAAACTCAAGGCCCATAAGCTAAGGCCCTATTTTGAATGACACTCCTTCAAGTAACTTAATATAGGCATACATTCTTAATTCTTTTCACTTAATAATCAATGTGAGATTCTCTTTCTATGTCTAAAGTCACATTTTCAATTACTCTAAAAAAAATTTCAATCTTTTTAATGACAAATTTGTGTGAGAATTCAATTATAATGCCCAAATGTTACTTAATTGCACTTTTGTTATGGAATTTTGTGAATTATTTTACATTATGATAAATTTTAGCATTTATTTATTAAATTTTTAACTAAAACCATTTATACTCGATTTGACCTTTTAAGCCTTGAACTGTTAGCTTTTCCGGTTGGATGACCGGTCTTTTTTTTAACATTGGCGAATACTGAGACCAATCTAGCGATATGAGATAAACACAGATACGATTTACTAGTTCACAATAAACTTTTTTCACTAATGATCAATTAAAATTATGAACCTTTTGAAAGCTCAGGGCACATAAGTTAAGGCTCTATTATGCATAATTCTTCTCCAAGTAGCTTAATATAAGTATGCATCCTCAATTCTTTTCACTAAATAACCAATGTGGGACTCCCTTGCTATGTTCAAAGTCACATCACATGTTCAATGACCTTTAAATATGGAATAAAATCTTAACATTTTTTAATGACAAATCAATGTGGGAATTTGATTATAATACCCAAAAATCACTTAATTGCACTTTTATTGAGTTTCGATAATTATTTGACAATTTCATAAATTTTAGCATTTATTTTCTAAGGTTTTAATTAAAACCGGTTCGACCTCGACTCGACCCACTTTAGCCTTTTAAATCTTGAACTATTAGCTTTTCGGTTCGATGACATGTCTGAATTTCTAAACATTGACAAATTTTGGAATCAATCCGAAAAGCAATCTGAGGGTGCAAGGTAAACACAATACGATTTATTGGTTCCCAATAATCTTTTTTCAATAACGATCTATTAAAATTTTAGACTTTTTGGAAACTCAAAAACCATAAGCTATAAATAGCTCTTCTCCAAGTAGCTTAATATAAGTATACATCCTCAATTCTTTTAATTACATAACCAATGAGGGATTCTATTTCTATGCCCAAAGTCACATTTTCAATAGCTCTTAAAAAAAGAATAAAATTTCAATATTTTTTAATGATAAATCAACGTTGGAATTCAATTACAATGCCCAAAAATCATTAATTGCACTTTTATTGATTTTTCTTAATTATTTGACAATTTAATAAAATTTAGCACTTATTTTTAAGTTTTAAAGTAAAAGCGGGATTCGACTTTTTGAACTTTGAACCGTTAGTTTTTCCCTTAAAAATTTCAATTATTTAATTAATATTGGTCCAATGACCTTGAACCATTAGCTTTTTCGATTTAGTGACAAGTCCGATTTTTAGAACATTGGCGAATACTAGAACCAATTCGGAAGCAATCAGATGGTCTAAGATAATTTAAAACCAAAAATTAAGAATATCGGTCGAAAATAAAACATGTTCGAGATAAGAAATGGAAAGTTTAAATGTAGAGTGAAAGAGATTTGAGAAATCTTAGATAGAATTAGTTCTATTAGAGGAATGAATAAAAATCTCGATAAAAAAAGAGAGATATTTTTGGATAAAACGGAATTTGATTTGGTGATTGGAACTAAAATTTGGAAAATATAATGGTAATGGTAAGCTAAATCAAATATATCTATAAATAATATAAAATAAAATAAAAATTAAAAACCTATACTAAAATGAATGGCGAAGATTGCAAGATAACGTAAATGGCCAAGATGACTTAACCCGATTAAGCAAGTGAAAATGGGTGGGAAAAAGTAAACAGAAAATTATTATGCTTTTATGTGTGTGTATATAAATTCAACCTTTTAAATCTTGAACTATTAGCTTTTCTAGTTCGATGACTGGTCTGACTTTCTAAACATTGGTGAATTCTGGAAACAATCCAAAAAGCAATGTAAAGGTGCGAGATAAACACCATACGATTTACTGGTTCCTAAGAAATTTTTTTAATAATGATCCATTAAAATTTTATACTTTTTGAAAGCTCAAGGGCCATAAGTTAGGGCCCATATTATGAATAACCTTTACCCATGTAGTTTAATATAGGTATACATCCTCAATTCTTTTCAGTAAATAACCAATGTGAGAGTCCATTTCTATACTTAAAGTCACATTTTCAATGGATCTAAAAAAAAAGAATAAAATTTCAATAATTTTTTATGACAAATTTACGTTGGAATTCAATTATAATGCCTAATTGCACTTTTATTGAGTTTTGCTAATTATTTGACGATTTAATAAAATTTAACATTTATTTTTTAAGTTTTTAATTAAAAAGGGTTCGACCCGATTTGACTTTTTGAACCTTGAACCATTACCTTTTCCTTTAAAAATTAAATTTTTTCAACTATTTAATTAATATTGGTCCAATGACCTTAAACCATTAGTTTTTTGGATTCGATGACAGGCTTGATTTCAGAATATTGGTGAATACTGAAACCATTTCGGAAGCAATCAGATGGTGTAAGATAAATTAGAACCAAAAATTAAGAAAATCGATCGAAAATAAAACTGTTTGAGATAAGGAATGGAAAATTTAAATGTAGAGTAAAAGAGATATAAGAAATCTTATATAGAATGGAGTAATATTAGAGGAATGAATAAAAATCTCGATAAAGAAATTGAGATGTTTCTGAGTAATATGGAATTTGATTTCGTGATAGTGATTAAAAATTGGAAAATATAGTGATAATGATAAGCTAAATGAAAATTCTCAAAAATAGCACATCAATATGCTTTAGAAATTGCAAAAATGACACTTTCCTACAAATATCATGGAAATAGTTATTATTATTATTATTATTATTTTAACTAATTGTCAACATTACCCCTAAACATTCACGACATCTCTGCAGAAACTAAAAACAAATACCACCCTGGCTAATTTTTAGCTATTAGAAAATGGGAAAATTTGTCTTTATGAGAAAGTTTAACAAGAAAATGACACATCTCAACTTTATAATATGGAAATTGTCATGTATAGATTGGAAATTACA